>SNQJ01S0016323.1:10529-34189 GCA_010110895.2 Picea sitchensis | reverse complement strand
CATCCTCGCTGTCATAGTGCACCTCAACAATGTGCACCTTCCCTTTACCCCTACATCTGTGATTTGGCTTCCAAGGCACTTTGCAACTGTAGCAACACTCCCTACATCTAATGGGTGTAGGCTCCATCTGTGCTCCTGTAATCCACTCGCTGGTAATGATGTATCTAGATCCTTATCTGATTTTCCCCTTAGGCTGGCAGGAAAACCAGCTCTGATACCACTGTAATGTTCCTGACTTGGCTAGTCTAGGAAATGTTGTTAATGTGTATGTAGGATCTATTGTTTACAGCATATAAATGATCATACAAATAATAAATGCGATAAGGACTGCAAATTTTATATTATGATATCTCTGTGGATTACAATAGGTCGAATGCAGCTGAATAAAATAACAACACTCAGCTAGATCAGAAGACAAAAGGATCTTAGCCGGAATACAAATAAGAAACTAAAAGATAATACCCGGAATATGTGAATGTTTCGGAAACAATGGGTGCGCAGGGAATATGGCAGCTCCGACAGTAACTGCTGGAAGTCTGGAAAGTTCGCCCTAGGAGCTATACTTCTCGAAATGGCCTAAAAACTGTCCCAAATGATGCGCCCTGCTCTAGTCCTCAGTACTGGTATATGTCGAACCCCTCTGCTGATGCGTCTGGACCCGGGGTGGATACCCCCGGGGAAATGCACCCCTCTTCTTCTGGCAAAATGCATCCTAGTGATTCCACCATCGGAATAGGACGAGATATGTCTAAAAATGACCGCCTTGGTCTACTGGGAAATGGGTCGGAAGGGCTTCCCTGAATCTGGTCTGATGCTCGCTCTGGAACCCCAAATGTGCCCGCCAAAAGTGTCGCACGTCCAAGTCTGGAGAGGGTGACCTAATGTTAAACGTATAAAAACCTAGCACACGGAATTTACTTGATAATAATTTTACTTAACGAGATTTGAACACAAACAAATCTAAAAATTATGTAGAAAATTACAGTTGAGTTTCTAATTAATTTGCACAGCAAAAACTGAACATGAAACCAAGCACATAAAATAACCCAAATCAAAAATTTACCCTGGAAACCCATAGTGTGGGGAAAACCAACTTAGAGGGGATTTTATTATGGCTTCAGAGGAATTTTTACAGCAGCAATAAACTCAGAAATTTCTTACAGCAAGTTCGCCCTCTTTTCAGTTGCACGGCCAAGCCACAACTCAATTGTACAACCCAGCCACAACTCAGTTGTACAGCCCAGCAGAACTTAGCCTCTAACTACGTTGTACGGCCCAGCAAATGCACCCTCTTCTAGATGTTGTACGGCATAAGAAATTCGGCCCTCTTTAGCACCTGTACGGCCTGCACAAATTCGACCTCCTTGTTGACAGTACGACCCTATACGACTTGGCTAGTACGGCTTGTTGTACGGCCTCTTCTTGGTTGCTTGGTACAGCCTGGTTATGGCCTCCTCCTTGTTGTCCTATGCACCCAGCTCAACTCTGCCCCTCTTCCTCAACCAAATCGCCCTCTCTTTCTCTTCGTCTCAATGTGTCATCACCCTTTGCCTCAACCTCCTTTTAGATTTTCACTTTACTCTATTTCCCTCCTTAGGAACTTTATAAAAGAATATAGAAAATTCACTTTAAGTGAAATATTTATTTCCTTAAGTTTAGAACTTAGGAAATCTAAGTAAAAAACCAACAAAAATTAAATACATAATTTTCATGCTTTTCCTAAGTCAAAACTTAGGATAAAATAAAAATATCGATCTAGGTATTAATTAAATGTCCTTCAGCATGCCTAGACACTTAAGCCTGCTGAGACACCTTTCAAGCTACAAATTTAACACTCCCTCTTAGCAAGGAAGGTGTTTTGCACAACCCCCAACTTGTCCCTGAAGAAGACAAACTTGCCTTTCATCAAGGCCTTCATAAGAATGTCTGCAACCTGTTCACCTGGAGGCACATATTGTAGCTTCACTGTCCCTTTCTACACACACTCTCTGATGAAGTGAAATCCGATCTCAATGTGTTTGTATCTGTCATGGAACAATGTATGGCAGTAGTCTCCACCTCCTGGCCAAACAACCCCATGAGAAGCTTTTGAATCCAAATGGGCCTCACATTCTACTAAGTTGGTTGTCATGTACTCTACCTCAACAGAGCTCAATGCCACTAACTTTTGCTTCCGACTGAAGCAAAAACCAGCTCCTGATCCCAAGTTGAACCAACACCCTGAAGTGTTTTTTCTGTCAACTATGTTGCATGCCCAATCTGCATCTGTAAATCCCATCAGCTTCACTCCATCTCCCTGGATGTCACTCAACCCATACTCAATTGTGACACGTAGATATCTTAGAACATGCTTTGCTTCCACCCAGTGCACTTTCCTTGGCTCAACCATGAACTGGCTGAGTGTGTTCACTGCAAAGCATATATCTAGTCTAGTGTTGGGCAGATACATAAGAGAGCCAATCAACTACCTGTATAAGGTAGGGTCCACTGCCTCTGATCTGGAAGCATCAATCTTCTTCCAGTTGGTCACCATGGGCGTAGACATAGGCCTGCAGTCCTGCATACCAAACCTCTTCGGAATCTCCACCGCGTACTTCCCCTGTCCAAGGAAATTCTGACCATCCCGCTGCCACACTTCTAACCTCAGAACGTAGTGCATCAACCCCAAATCCTTCATCTCATACTCCAAATCAAGGACCTCTTACACTCTACTATGAGCCTCTTTGAGCCTCTGAGAAACAGGTCGTCCACATATAACACAAGAATGAGTGGCTCACCTCCAACTATGATGTAGTAGAGGTTTGAGTTCGCCTCACTCTTGGTGAAGCCCATCCCCTGCAAGTAGTTGTCTATCCTCGAATACCGCGCCTTGGGAGCCTGCTTGAGCCCATACAAGGCTCTCTTCAATCTGCACACTTGGGAATCCCTCCCCTGCACCTCAAAACCCTCTAGCTGCTCAATATACACCTCTTCCTCAATGATGCCATTAAGGAAGGTTGTCTTCACGTCCATCTGGTGGATCCTCCACCCCATCTCAGCTGCAATAGAGATCACGACCCTAATCGAAGCGTACCTGGCTACTGGGGCGAACGTCTCATCATAATCAATTCCCTCCTTCTGAGAGAACCCCTTAGCCACAAACTCTGGGTTTAGGTGTTGTCTAATGCAATACTACTCAAGTGAGTACTCACATGGGTTACGAGGATTTCCAACAGGGCGAGATATAATCTCTAGAAAGCCCTCTGAATTCTCAAGTATCCCTGTGTGTATTGATCCCAAACTGCAGTTTTAGATGCTCAACGACAGCTCCCTGTCATTATTTATAGATGTCGGGTGCACGTCTCTAGCCTAGATTTCTAAGGGACTTACCAAGAATCATGATATCCAACATCTTTGCTTGCATTTAAATTTCTCAGATAAAGTGGCATTCACATCGATGTATCTTAAGTGTTCATGCATATCATTAAATATACAACATTTGCTCATTTACAAGATTATACTTATTGGACCAATAATCAATGATCGATGCAAAATAAAGTAGCCAATGTCAATTGTTCACGTAAAGGAAATGAACCAATGAATTATTTACTCCACTTGTGATCAAACTTCATAAAAAATGACTTGAACATTTCAAAGTTAACATTAATATTTCCTTCTAATAATATGGCCATTATTTATTAAATGCTATGGTAAAAATGCCATGTGATAAAGTATTTATAGCATTTCCAATTATTTAATTCAATACACAATGGACCATCTTGCAATAAAGCCAAGCCAATTAAATGTTAAGTGGAAAATTTGGGTGATATACCATTACCCACTCATAAATGCACATTCTCTATGGAACAAGCGTACTCTTAATTTAAATTTGCACCTTTGAAATGAATAATACTCGATGCTTTAGCAAACGTGTACCATTCAAATAACCAAGCGTAGATTTCTTTGAGTTTATTTAATGTTCCAAAATTTACCCAAACGTGGATTTCTTTTAAAACTACAAAGGGACAATGTAAACTTATTTAATTTCCCCTCATAATAATCAATGGCAAAAGGTAATGTTGACATTCACAAAAAACATGTGCAAATTAGATTAGTCATTCATCATCATACGCCCAGTTTATATGTTGTGAAATTAAGTAGTGAACTTGGAAATAGCGTTGGGACCCAATATGCTCAAAGTTCAACATGTACCAACTTCAATTCTCAGATTACCAATATTATGCATATGTATACCAGCACGAATTTAACTCGGATATCACATGCATACCATAGTGCTGATTTTTAGATTGTAGATGAGGGTTAAGTTCATTCTTGGACCAGCACCCGAGATTGATGCAACCCGAAACTTGGAGCGATGCGTTAACTTGACCAACAGATAAATTTAATAAACCTTTGAGTCTTCGAATGGTTAGATATTGGTAAGTTGTGGGGCATATTTAAAACGTTTCAGCAGTGTGGAGGTCGCTTTGACAGTGAATTAAAAACAGGTACGGAAGATTGGACTTCCACAAAACGAACTGGGGTTTAGTGAAACGGATGGAGCAGCGTTGATATGAATCCAGTCTCAAGTTTGCAAAACCAACCCGATGACATCACAAGGATATGAAACCATTTCTATAGCAAACTATACCTCACAAAAAGAAAAAAGAAAAAGATTCGCTACCCCTCGATCAGAGTTCCCACAATATATCAACGAGGGCATGGTTACGCTGGTTTGCAAATCAAATAGTAAACAACCCAGCAGAAATTATTTGTTCAATCCGAGTGATATTTCGCTAAAGCATCAGATCCAACCTCCATAGAATGGATGGGTTAAGAAAAATAAGGCGATATGAGCTGCAACCTACAAACACAATGTTTATTGGAGAGTCGAGCATGTGCAATGAATAGATTTGCTTGTTAAGTTTTCGAGAACCCGAGATTGATAAATCCTTTTGAGAGCATGGTCCGTATCATGTCTCTCGACCCTCAATAGGCAACAAAACCGAGTGCTTCAAATATGAGATCAAACCCAAGGGTTAGTTTGAAATTAAATCATAAACCAATATCAAACCGTATAATGTGCTAATCGTCCAAGTATTTGTTATTTAATGTAATGTTCCCTAATTGGGCTGACTGGAATATTAGGGTTTCTGTCCAAAATTTCCTGTTATTTCTTCGTGTGAATTTGTCCAAGCACTGGTGTATTACTACTACTTAATCACCATCCAATTGCATATATTAAAGAGAGTTACATTTCACACACATTGTACACATTATGCAGAAATTACAGAAACGATCATTGGCACATTGAGTATAAATTGGAACCCCAAATCACAACAGTACAGGGTTCTCAACAGTTCCCATACAGAGACCCTATAGGCTGCAAGCAGCTACAAGATTCCTCACTAAATTAGGGTTGTTACAGCAGCTTAAAACCAACAGAGTCCTTACTAATTTTGGGGCTTCCACAATAGCTTAAAACCAACAGTAAACAAGAATGAACCTGTGATGTTGCTTGTCATCTCCGCTATCTCAAATTTTTGTTAATCCTCCATATAATTTGTTGCATGGATCCTTGCCTGAAGCTGGTAGCACCGTCAACCCTTTGTGAGTTGTCTCCCACTGTAAGCCTAGTCTGCTCACTAGGTTCGGTCTACTGGAAACCCCCCTGAAATGGCTTTTCAGCCCCTCCACAACCTCGGTAAACCCCTTCAGTCACTCAGTTCCACAGTGATAAGGTTCGGCCTTCTCCAAGGAGGGCATATTAGGGGTTCATGCCCCCTCTAAACCCTTCAAAGCTTGCTTCTAGTCTACTCGACCCTTAGGGAATACACTCGCCAACCCTCCCAGTACCCTTCACCAGCTACCTTAAGCTTCCAGTCCTGCAGATAAGTAGATCAGACCTCTCCAGATGACCTTGCTCACTGATATAAGGTTCAGCCTCCCTTCAAATGACCAGAATTAGAGCTCGATCCTTCCTTTACGGCAGCTGCAAGAAATAGTAGGCAGAACAAGAGCAGATCTACCCAGTGGTTGAGCTAGGGTGAGCACAAGGCCCCACAGAAAACTCAACAGAAGATAAAGGTTCCACCAACCCTCCATAGAACTGAGGCAGTCACCTCCAAGGACAGAAAAGAGAAACTCCCAAAATGAATTCTTAGCTTCCATCAATTGTGTCTCCCTCCTCCTTATATAATATATTTCCTTCTTGATCCCCTTCTTTTAGGTGACTTGTCCCTTAAGTGAGGTGGCATAAAGTCACTTTTATCCCTCTTTTATTCTCTTTTGCCCAAGGTCGCTTCAATATTAAAACGTTGCCTTCCTTAGTGGTTTGAGTCAACCCCACAGCTCCCTTCCTTTGGGGCTATAGCCTACGAGGAGCCCTCCCTAGACCACTATGCCCTCCCTCCAGCACGGTCAAAAAGGAGGGGACATGACAGTCCTCCCTTCCCGAGATTGATTGTCCTCAAGCAATCGGAAACCAGGATGTTGCAAAATATGCTCGTTTTCCCACGTGGCATCCCCTATCAGCCAATCTCTCCACCTGATAAGGTACTCCCTGATTACTCTGCTCCTCGGTCTCCTCTCTCGGATACCCAGAATCTCCTCGGGAGTCAACAACATGTGTCCCCTCTCATCTAGTGGAAGCAACTCAATGGGGGTAGCATCATGTGGTCCCTGTGTCCTCTGGAGGCAGGACACATGGTAAACATTGTGACTTTAGATACATGTTGATAACTCTAGCTCGTAAGTTGCCTCTACATCTCTCTAAATCACCCTTAAGGGACCAAAGAGGCGCGGCCTCATCCTTTTAGCACCAGTTCTTCTCCATGGAGATGATCTAAGTGGCTGCACCCTCAAGAACACCACATCTCCGATCCCAAATCCATGCTCCACCTCGTGCCTGTCTACACACATGCTCTGTCGATCCTGAGTGGTATGTATGATATCATGAGTGGCATTGTTGCAATGCTTGCCCAAATGTGACCACTCAATCCATGACATCACGTCATCATGCAAATACCTCTCAGTTTGTCGATCCACTACCACAGCCTGACCATCCGTCAAAAGGTAATCACTAATGTTGGGAATCACTCCTATGCATGTTGGTTTGATCATCCTTTGCCAAAGAGGTAGCTCTGTCCTCCATGCCCTCCCATACTCCCATGAGATCACTAGGAAGTGCGTGAACTCTGTTGTTTGGTCAATCAATATGTTATGTACCCTTAGTGAATATGTGATGCAGTCCGTCCACCCGCACTCCCATCCTTGTCCTAGAATGGACAATGATTGTATCAACCTTGCCTGAAGAGTGTGCCCCGACCTACTCTATTTCCAAGTCATACAATCCACCATATGCCCCGACACAACGCCTGCTAAGTCCCTCCATGCGAAACTCTCTTGGGCCAGCTCATAAGTGGTGAAGTCACCATGGTCCCAAACTACCCTTCAGAGTTTGGATTCCAGCACCAGCATCCGACCAGCCTTTGGTGTGACAATCAGAGTGCCATCAAGCTCGCCAAAGACCCAGTTCAACATCAGCGTAGCAAACACATCGAGCTACACATGCACTTGCTCCGCCAAAGACCCAAATAACATCACAGTAAACACATCGAGCTACACAAGCACTTATCAGAAAGTTCATTCATGATCAAGCTATTGAAGTGCTCTTTGCCCTACGTAAGGATCAAGTTGCAGACATTTTCACAAAGTCTCTCATGTGGCTGTTTTCTAAACTCTCGATCTATGCTAGAGCCCGTGAAGTTGTCATTAAGGGGATAGGCTCTAATGCCTCCCTTCTCCTATTGTGTCATCACCATTGTAAATCCTTTAATCCCATCCCAAGTTGTTCTTATGTAATAGGATATTTAGACATTTAGGAGTTAGCTAAGATCTACTTGGTCTAATATGTCGCTAGGGTAAAGTGTGTTTCTTAGTGTGTTCTCTTTAGTATGCTTTTGTAGTTAGAAAATCCGACGATCACAATATGTCCCCGACATATAGTGATCCGATTTTTCCATACTTCCTACTGGATCTTAACGGCCATTGATATGCGGCTTAACATCTGGACAATCCAAGGATCTCATTTAAAGAGCATGGAGGGTCATTTGTCAAGGATCAATCGATTGTGAGAAACTCTCTTGTAAAATCTCTCTGTAATCTTTTTCTTTGCATTAATAAACTACTCCAAGTGGCCGCGTTGGTTGGGGCCGTGGATGTTTCCCCATAGGGGTTTTACCACGTGAAAACATCGGTGTGTTGATCTTTGATCTGGTTATGTGAGTGGTTATTGAAGGTGTTCGTCCTCTGTTGGAATAACTATGTTGTCGAACATAAAGATAATTTTGTTTGGAAAATGTATTTTGATGGAGCGAGTTCTAGAGAAGGTTCTGGAGCTGGGATTGTCTTCATTTCCCCTACCAAGGAGGTTATTCCTATGTCATATAAACTTGAATTTGACACCACCAATAACATCAGTGAGTATGAAGCCTTGATGTTAGGTTTGAAAGATGCTAACGATATGGGTATAGATAAGCTTTCTGTCTTTGGAGATTCAGAACTAATTATTCACCAGATCAAGAATATATATCAAACCAAACAGCAAAGGTTGAAACAATATAGAAATGAGGTGTGGGATTATGTGGATAATTTCTTTTTGGCATTCAATATTACTTTTGTGCACAGAAATTTAAATCAGCAGGCTGACTCTTTGGCACTTGCAGCTAGCAACTTTAAAACCCCAATGTTCCCTAATCTGAAGTTTGAAGTTGAGGTCAGACACAGACCCTCAATCCCGGATAATATAAAACATTGGCAGGTCTTTAAAGATGATGAGGAAATTCAAAGATTCTTGAAAACTATTGAGGAGTTTTCTAAAATTTCAATAGATCAGGATGATGAAGATGGTGAAGTAGAGGTACATGCTGCAAATATCCTTCAAGTTAATGTGGCTAGGTACAAAATCATTGAATTGAAGACAAACCATCTGCCTAAAGGTTTGGTTCCACTAGAGAGGTTGTTCGATCACAATGATGTTTCCAGAAAGGTTGTTATTCAAACAGAAGAAATGGATGTAGTGGACTGTAACATTAGTCCGGATGCAAATCCCAGGTTGGCCAAAATATCTAGAAAACTGTCACAGAAGCAGAGAAGAGTATATGTTGAATTAATGAAGCAATATTCAGATATATTTGCCTGGTCTTATGAAGATTTGAAAGTGTTTGATACAGAGATCATACAGCACAAAATTCCTCTGAAACTTGGGTCTAAACCTGTTAAGCAAAAGTTCAGGCAATTTAATCCTCTATTGTTACCTATAATAGAAAAGGAGTTGAAAAGGTTATTGGAAGCCAAAATTATAGTGCCATTGAGGTATTCAGAATGGGTAGCCAACCTTGCATCTGTCAGGAAAAAGAACGGAGAGATAAGGCTCTGTGTGGACTTCAGGAATTTGAACAGGTGCTCCTTGAAAGACAATTATCCATTACCAAAAATGGATCATATCTTATAGAGAGTTGTTGGCGCGAAGAGGATCTCCATGCTTGATGGATACTCCGGGTATAATCAAATATCAGTAGTACAGGAGGACAAAAAGAAAACAACATTTACCACTCCCTGGGGCACTTTTATGTACGAAAAAATGCCTTTTGGATTGATGAATGCAAGAGCCACATTTCAGAGGGTTATGGACATCGCTTTTATTGGTGAAAAAGACAGGTTTGTAGTTATTTATCTCGATGACATCATTGTATTTTCAGCATCTGATGAAGAACATTTACAGCACTTGAAGCAGACATTTGAGAAATGCAGAAGGTATGGCATTTCACTTAATCCTAAAAAATCACACTTCGCCATGGAGGAAGGAAAGCTTTTAGGACATATTGTTTCTCCTGAAGGTATTAAAATAGATCCCGAAAGAGCAAAGGCTATCCAACAGATAGACATTTCGAGAAACAAGAAGTCTATTCAGTCCTTCATTGGTAAAATTAATTTTTTAAGGAGGTTTATACCTAATTTCGCAGAGATTATCAAATACATTACTGACATGTTGAAAAAAGATGCAGAAATTAAGTGGATACCAGAAGCTAAAGAATCTTTTGAAAGAATCAAGCAAGCTCTTGTTCAGGCCCTTGTTCTCATTAGTCCAGATTACTCCAAGGGGTTCATGATTTTCTCATTTGCATCAGAAAACACCATAGTTGTTGTCCTCCTGCAAAGAAATGAGCAAGGACATGAGCAGCCCATCTCCTTCTTTAGCAAAACTCTCAAAGATTCTGAATTGAAGTATGATATAGTGAATAAACAGGCCTATGCCTTGGTAAAGGCTCTGAAATCCTTCAGAGTATATGTTCTTCAATCAGAGATTACAGCTTATGTCCCAAGCAGTGTAGTCAACGAAATCTTGGTTCAGCGTGACTGTGAAGGAAAGAGAGGGAAATGGATAACAAAAATCCTGGAGTATGATCTCACCATAAAGCCTACTCAGCTGATAAAAGGTCAAGGCCTTGCCAAATTAATGACAGAATTTAACTGCAAAGCAATTGGGTTGTACCATCTTTCAGACAAGACACAGGATTCTTCTTTCAAAATTGAAGAAACAAATTCACAGGTAAACAGCAAGTATCTTTCTTCACCATGGTACAAAGATATCGTATTTTTTCTGCTGAATTTTCAAACTCCCCCACAGTTGGATAAATCAAAATTCAGATCATTAAAGTTAAGGGCAGTAAAGTATTGCCTTATTGATCAGATCTTATTCTGGAAAGACCCTAATGGTTTTTTGTTGAGGTGTGTTGATGAAAAAGAAGCTGAACAATTTTTTTATGATCTACATCATGGTGTGTGCGGAGGCCATCACCATTGGAAGGCTACTACCTTCAAGATTCTTAGGGCAGGCTATTACTGGCCAGTTCTATCCTCAGATATTTTTGCTCAGGTCAGGGCATGTGAACCCTGTTAGAAATTTGCTGGAAAGCAGAAACTTATGTCTCTGCCTTTAAAACCAATCGTCACTCATGGACCATTCCCACAGTGGGGCTTGGATTTCATCGGAGAGATCAATCCTTCATCTTTAGGACAACACAGATGGATTCTTACAGCCACTGATTACTTTACGAAGTGGATCGAAGCAATTCCGACTCGGAATGCAACAAACAAGGTAATTATGGACTTTCTAGAAGGATATATTTTTTCCAGGTTTGGCTGTCCTAAAAAACTAGTCACAGATAATGCACAGGCTTTTAAATCGAATTCCATGATTGAATTCTGCAATAAGTATAGTATCAAATTGGTTCATTCTACTCCTTACTACCCCCAAGGGAACGGATTGGCAGAATCTTCCAATAAGACTCTGATAAGGATTATCAAAAAACTACAGGCAGAAAATAAAATATCATGGGATTCCGAGTTAAAGTTTGCCCTATGGGCCGATCGTATCAGCAACAAGAAGTCTATTGGGACCTCTCCTTTCCAAATGGTATATGGGACAGAAGCTATTCTTCCAACTCAATTGGGCCTGCCAGTTTTAAAGTTTTTACAAGAAGAGTTAGAAGAACCCAACGATATCCAAACGAGAATTTTTCAGATGATTGAAGTTCAGCATGTCAGAGAACAGGTGAATCAGAAAGCTGTTTCTCACCAGAGCAAAGTCAAGGCTACATTCGATAAGGGAACTAAGAAAGATATTTTCAATGAGGGAGATTTGGTGTTAAGGTGGGATGCCAGGAGAGAGGATAAAGCAAAACATGGTAAGTTCGATAACCTATGGTATGGTCCTTTCAGAATAGCCAAGGTAATGGACAATAACAGTTTTCTTCTGCATAATTTAGACAACACAGAAACTTTTGGAGGCCCAGTGAATGGGAGGTTCTTGAAGCACTATTTTCTCTAAAGACTCATCAGGTTTTCAGTTAGTACAGTGGATTTTCTTTTCAATAAAGACTCCATATACCCAATGGACTTGTTTTTACAGTTATGCTGCGAATAAAGACTGACAGATGTAGGGAGATCAGTGAATCAGAAATAAAGGAAAAGGCATTGGTCTGCAGTTTTTGGATTTTATTATCAAACTCCATCCCCAGAAGGAGCCAGTGTTAGTCTCTAATTTTGCTTTTGATCTAGTGAGACATCCTAATCCGAAACCCCTCCTACCTGCACTTCATTATCTGTTTCCATTTGATTTAAATCATTACTTTCAGCTTGCAAGATCACCAGCTCTGATACCACTGTAATGTTCCCTAATTGGGCTGACTTGAATATAAGGGTTTCTGTCCAAAATTTTCTGTTATTTCTTCATGTGAATTTGTCCAAGCACTGATGTATTACTACTACTTAATCACCATCCAATTGCATATATTAAAGATAGTTACATCTCACACACATTGTACACATTATGCTGAAATTACAGAAACGATCATTGGCACATTGAGTATAAATTTGAACCCCAAATTACAACAGTACAGGGTTCTCAACAGTTCCCATACAGAGACCCTAAAGGCATCAAGCAGCTACAAGATTCCTCACTAAATTAGGGTTGTTACAGCAGCTTCAAACCAACAGAGTCCTTACTAATTTAAGGGCTGCTACAACAGCTTAAAACCAACAGTAAACAAGATTGAACCTGTGATGTTGCTTGTCCTCTCTGCTATCTGAAATTTCTGTTAATCCTCCATATAATCTGCTGCAGGGTTCCTTGCCTGAAGCTGGTAGCACCATCAATCTTTTGTGATTTGTCTCCCACTGTAAGCCTGGTCTGCTCACTGGGTTCGGTCTACTGGAAACCCCCCTGAAATGGCTTTTCGGCCCCTCCACAACCTCGGTAAACCCCTTCAGTCACTCAATTCCACAGTGAGGAGGTGCAAACTTCTCCATGGAGGGCAGATTAGGGGTTTGGCCCCCTTCTAAACCCTTCAAGGTTGCTTCTAGGCCATTCGACCTTTAGGGAATACACCCGCCAGCCCTCCTAGTACCCTTCACCAGCTACCTTAAGCTTTCAGTCCTGCAGGTAAGTAGATCAGACCTCTCCAGATGACCTTGCTCACTGATATAAGGTTTGACCTCCCTTCAGATGACCAGAATTAGAGCTCGATCCTTCCTTTACTGCAGCTGCAATAGTCTTGGCAAGAAATAGTAGGCAGAACAAGGGCAGATCTAACCAGTGGTTGAGCTAGGGTGAACACAAGGCCCCACCGAAACTCAACAGAAGATGAGGGTTTCACCAAACCTCCACAGAACTGAGGCAGCCACCTCCAAGCACAGAAAAGAGAAACTCCTAAAATGAATTCTTAGCTTCCATCAACTGTGTCTCCCTCCTCCGTATATAATTTTTGTCCTTGCTTGATCCCCTTCTTTTAGGTGACTTGTCCCGTAAGTGAGGTGGCATAAAGTCACTTTTATCCCTCTTTTATTCTCTTTTTCCCAAAGTCACTTCAAGATTAAAACGTTGCCTTCCTTAGTGGCTTGAGTCAACCCCACGGCTCCCTTTGGGGCTATAGCCTATGGGGAGCCCCCTAGACTACTACGGCCTCCCTCCAGTGAGGTCAAAAGGGAGGGGACATGACATTTAAAGATCCATTAGCATAGAATAAAAATAAGAATGATATTCTATTGAGCTCAAAAAAAAAGTTGACAGAAAATTATTTTAAATGGGGTAAAACCGTAAATTAGAAAAAATTTAGAAATGCCTTTTTTTCGTTCATTGGGTGATGGGGTCCCTTTTTACCTTGTTGAAATAATAAAAAAAATGAACCTTAGAGACCCTTATACCAAACAATTAGTACAAGGTAAATCCAAAGCGCGGCAAATCACAAGAAATTTTCTCAAGGAGGAAGATTAAATTAAGTCTTTGTGCGCTGCAAGAAATTAATTTTTTTTATATAAGAAAAACCAAGTCTAGGACATCAGTCTTTAGAGATACAAAAAACAAATAAATGAGGAATAACATAGATTAATAAACCATACCTTATCCAATCACAAATATTTGCAAACGCTTACTCAATTATGAAAAGTTACCATGATCTTATTGTCGTTAAGCATGAGAAATTTCACCAAAGAAATAAGAGACTTATACCACAATGCTTGAGCAACAACAATTCCTTTCTTCTCCAATCCAATACGCCACTTACAAATGAAGAGGCCTTCCTCTTTTATAGGTGAAGAGGAAGCCCTAAACCATTTACAAAAACCATGGGTAAGAAAATACCATGGGTAGAATTATTGAACCATGAGCCAAATAATATTTAAATGTGCTCTTTACAATAAACAATGATTTTCTCCCTTCATGCGGTCAAATGATAAATAAATAATGCTTTTCTCCTCCTTGACAAGGTCAATCACCATAAAATAATATTTTTCATGATATACACCTTTTAAGAAAGGGTCAAAATGGTCAAATAAGCTCAACACCTTCATTAATGAAATAAATCACTTGCCAAGGTAAAATCCGCCCTTTCACTTAAGTTGAGACATTAAGAAAGGGTCAAAATGGTCAAATAAGCTCAACACCTTCATTAATGAAATAAATCACTTGCCAAGGTAAAATCCGCCCTTTCACTTAAGTTGAGACATTAAACATGTGCTCAAATAGAAAGGGGTGCTCCATGTATCTATTAACACTCCAATGTGCAATATTTAAATAGGATGATAGATTTAACCCCTTAGAAAATCACTAATTCATAGCACCAAGTGACAATTTCCTAGTAAACACAACATTTTAATTTAATTTAAACACATGACTAAGTTTTACCTAGGGAAACATCATTAATACTATTAAATAAACCCACTCCTAGGGAAAACCCATATTTCCTAAGGTCTGTAGATGGAGGATAGGCAATTAGTGAGATTAGTGATTAAAGGGAAAAGGGGAATGCCCATGTGATGACTCTCAAAGTCGTAGACATGCATAGGCCATTTTAGCTTCTTCTTTTTTTATGTCTTCTAGCTTTATTTTAGCTAGGCAATTTTTTCATATTAGCCTTCTAGAGGGAGCCTTAACTACTTCGGTTTGCACACACTTCCCCTTTCTTTTCTTTGATTTTTTGCAAGTCTTTTTTTCTTTAGATAAGCATTTTTCTCTTCGGACTTGCAAGGATGGGAACCATAGTGAAGTAGTTTATACTTTATTTGACTTTGCTCTTCACCTCTTTAGCCTTCATGGTTTTTATTTGACATAGGATTTCTTTGATTTCGACCTTTCCTTTTGACCTTTGAGTAGCCATACATGAGGGATATTGTTTAATGTGGATGGAAACAAGTGATGCCAGGAAAGTGTTAAATGCTCAGTGTGATTAGGATATGGATTGCGCTACCCAGTCTAAACAACCTAGTAGTATGAGTCATCTTAGAAGAGGGGTATGTTTCTAACCAAAAAACATGTTTCCCATGGTAACACAACACAAGTGAGAAAACTCTATATGCTACGACATCCCAATTAACCATCGTAAGGTAACCACAACTTCATGACATGCCAAGGGGTTATATCATCATAGCTAAATAAATATTACACATGGAGCATCAATGGAGTGATTGGATCACCAGGGAGTATCTGAGCATATGTGGTAAGCACATCATGGTTCATCTTTTGTCTTTCGGCATCATGTCGCAAAATGGAGAATGAAAAGAACTGAGTCTGGAACTGATCAAAGATGATTGAAAGCTCATACATGTCGGTACATGATACCGTTGTAAGGGTATGCAAAGGTTGCTACCCTTGAGAGGGTAAAAGGAAGCATACTCTTCCACCATGGCATCTCTCCACACCTACCGTTGTGATGCCTCCTGAAAGTTGGAAGGCTCGGCCTCTAACAACTCGCTCATCAGAGCCATGTAACTGGAAAATATATGTGGTGCTCTTTGTTGAAATATTGTAACTTCGAAGAATATTCTAATTATATTTGAGTTATTATTTTATAGATCAAATCCCCTTTTGCAGATTTATCAAGTCGGGTCTTGTATAAGATCAAATCCCCTTTAGTGGATTGGTCAAACTGTATTTGTATAGTGGTATTTGTAAAGTCGGCCCCTAGTAATTATAAAGTGGTTTTAGCCACTTCTAGGAGAAGTCAGCTCAACCAAGTGAAGAGACTCAACCCTAGCGCCATCTCACACTTGTATTTATATGTGAGGTTAGTGTCTTATTTCAACACATTCACCCACTCACTCATCTAGTGCGCATATCTTAAAGGCAATTGCAGTTGTAGGAAGAAGTCTGACGAAGGAGAAGAGAGGCGCATGCTTGGTCTTGGTCTATCTTTGGTGTTTTGGTCTTAGTCTTGGCATTGTATTGGCAATATATTATTGAGGAATTTTTTGTTGGGTTTTCTCCCCCGTGAGGGTTTCCTAGGATAAAATATTGCGTACATTATGATTGTGTTTCTTTCAGTGATCCTCTTTATACTATTGTTTTGGAAATGCATTGAATGCTCATGTAATTTGGAAATAACCTAATAACAACAGTAAAAACTTAACGTGGTATCAAATCTTCACTGAATAGAGCATCTTTCATTGGGTATCTAGACGTCATTGTTGTCATACAAGAAAATTAGGGCTTTTTTATTGAAGAGGAATTTTTTACCAAAAACCACCTTGGGAAGTGCACCCTGCCCTAACACATCTTTTGACAACTTAAGCGAACTTTCTCAATGGTTGGATTCTCCGAAAAGTCAAACCCTATTTTTTACTGGTACCAGTCCAGAAGTGCGCAAGTCCAGTTTCAGGGGGTAAAACTTGAATTTTTCAAAAACAGTCAGCTCCAACAAACTCGCCTTAGCCCAAGTTCATTTCCTGGTCAGCTCAGTTTCATTTTTTTTAGCACTTTCATTTTCTGGTCATTTTCTTAGCTACAGGGCAAGATCTCTGCAAGCACCAAGCTTGTTGACAAGTTGGAAGGTCTGGAAAAATTTTGTGCCTGGAAGTACAGAATTGGACTCATTCTTGAAGAGAATGACCTTGCAAAATACATAAAAGAAAATGTATCGGAACCTGAAGAAAATGTAGCCAAAGAGAAGTACAAGAAGGATATGATTAAGGCTAAAAGAATAATTGCAGATTCCATTAAAGACCACTTGATCTGTCTTCTAAGAATACTGCAAAAGATATGTTTGATGCCCTAACCAAAATGTATGAAGGAAAGAACATCAACTGGAAGATGAACTGGAGAACCCAACTCAAGAATACAAAGATGCAAAAAGGAGAAACAGTTCAAGACTATTTCTCTGGGGTTCCTCAATTCAAGGAATAGTCTGAGGCAATTGGAGACAACTTGGATGAAGATGACCCTGTGATGACAACTCTTAATGGTTTCACAAGACCTTGGGATGCCTTCATCCAAACTATTTGTGCAAGAAAAGAGAAACTCCAATTTGACAGTTTATGGGAAGAATATGTTCATGAAGAAGCAAGAGTGGCCAACCGAGAAGTCATCCTATTAAGAGATGAAGATCAATCCCTCGCTGCTCATGCTAAGGGTGGAAAGGGAAAGTCTCATTTTCAAAAGGATACTCACTTTCATAAAGAATCTCACTCTTCGAAGAGATTCTAGAAATATCATAAAGGTCAAAGAAGGCAAAAAGATTTCTACTCCTACCAGTGTTATCATTGTGATAAGATGGGACACATTGCTAAGAATTGTCCTGCCAGATGGGAAGAATACAAGAAGAGAAATAACAAAAGACATCATGCCCATGCAGTTGAAGATGCTGAGCCACCCAACAAGTTAGCTAAAGAAGAGATTGAAGAATATGTTTTGTTTTCTGCTCTATCAGGATCTGTAACACCTGGAGAGGACACTTGGCTCATAGATAATGGTGCCTCTAAGCACATGACAAGTCAGAAGAACACTCTCTCCAGACTTATAGAGAAGGACTCCCCCCCGAAAATTTCACTGGGAGATGATTATCAGTACCCAATCAAAGGAATGGGAGAAGCCACCTACAAACTTGATTCGGGAACTTCGATGAGAATGAAGGATGTACTCTATGTACTAGGTTTGAAAAAGAACTTACTTTCAATTTCAGCCCTGGATAAGAAAGGCTTCATGGTTGCATTTATAGATGGTGAAGTTCTTGAGTGGTCTAAAGGAAAAACTATAGAAGATGCAGTTGTTATTAGAATAGAAGAAGGTCGTTTGTACAAGTTAAAGGGTCACTCAGATGTGGCTTTGACTCACTCTAGTGAAAGTCCTTGTGAACTTTGGCATAGAAGACTAGCTCACATCAACTACAAAGCCTTACCATATGTAAGCAAGGTGTTGATGATTACAACTGCGTGAGACATCCTCCAAGACATAGACTTGAGAGAGAGCCCCTGAGATGGGTGTGTGGTTCCTATCTAAGACAGAACTGGAACGTAGTGTTGGCCTCCTCCTTACAGAGAGTTGAGAAGAACTCCAGATGATTCTCATGTGTAACGCAGTGAGAAAGAAGATCTGTTGAGTTAGACGTACCTGTGGTTGAGCACAGGTGAACGTGTGAATTCCCATGAGTTGGGTGCATCGTTCTGAGACAGAGATGAAAATGATGTATTAGCCTCCTTTGAGCAGAGAGTTGAGATGATGAACTCCAGATGACTCTCCTGTGTAATGCAGTGGGAAAGAAGATATGTTGAGTTGGATGTGCCTGTGGATGAGCACAGGTGAACGTGATCCTAGTGGCTGAGCACTAGTGAGTGTGGTTCTCTTGTGAGACGCAGTGAGATAGAGATATGGACATCCCTATGGATGTGCCCCTAGTGGTTGAGCACTAGTGGGTGTATGAGATCCCTTGCTATATTGTTCAAGAGTCGGACTTACCTGTAACCCTAATTGTAATGTAAAGGGTACAGGTCGGCCCCACCTTAATGTAAAAGATAATTAAACTGGTAATTATTAATTATATTGTGAGTTAGTGAGGTCGGCCCTATTGTGCCAATAGACACTTATGTTGACAGGTTCAGTCTAATATAAGTAAAGGTAAATTCCCCATTGAGGAATCATATCTTAAGTGTGAGTTTGGAAATTTCAGCAAGTACATCTTCTTAGGAAAAGTGCCCACCTCTCTTGGGCGCTAGTCTTCTAGGGTTTGTGAGCACCCTTTTGTGTGCTAGGTTTTCTTCCCATGTTGAGAAGGGTTTCCCAGGATACTTCTTGTGTACTTGTGCATGGTGTTTCTTCTTGTGATCTTGGTTGTTGCAACAAAATTGTTTATGGCTTAAGTAAAATGCTAAAATGGAATAAACCTCGTGCTTAAATCTTGCCTATTGAAAAATCAACATGGTATCAGAGCATAGGTCTTGAAGAACCCATTGCACAAACAATTTTCAGCCATCTTCTCTCTCCTGCAAAACTGTACGGCCCTCCTAGGGTTTCCAGAAATTCCGCACGGCCTACCTTTCTGAGAGGTTTCAGCACTTGACACTTGGACGTTGGGGCTAAAAATGACATAGAAGTGTACAGTCTCCTTCAGCGCACTTCCAACAAGCTTCAGATTGCAACTCCGAGCATTTTGACTTTTTGGCCCTAGGGTTTCACTAATTTTTGCAAAAAATTCAAAATTGGGGTTTTTGCAACTCTTTAAAGGAGCAATTCAGCTCACCAGTGTTATCCTATCTTTCAAAGGCTTATTATTGGAAGTCATAAGTCCAACAAAACCTAAAAGTGCTAGCATAGCCTAGACGTTAGGTTTTCTAGCCTAGTTGACAAGGGTTTGTGAAGAATCCAAAATTATGATGAACAGAATCATGATGGAAGACAAGCTTTATGGTTCAAGCAAACTCAGTTCTTGGAAATCAAGACCTCAAGGAGATGAAGACATCAACATCTCAGCACTCTCAAGTATGGTCCCTACCAATGACAATACATGGTTAATTGACAGTGGTGCATCTAGGCACATGACCAGTTCTAGAGATCACCTAACAAATTTTGTTGAAAAAGAGATGCATCTACATGTTGTCCTTGGAGATGATGCCAAATATAATGTGAAACGGGTTGGAACTTCTACCTTCCAACTAGATTCATATATGCAGCTTCAATTAAAAGAAGTATTATATGTACCTGGAATGAAGAGGAACCTTGTCTCCATTTCTGCCTTGGAAGACAAAGGCTACAAGGTTACCTTCTCAGAAGGAAGAGTTCTTGCATGCCACAAAGACTCACATATAAATTCTGTCAATGTAACTGGTGTCCGAGAAAACAGCTTGTATAGATTAACCATCAAACCAGTCCAGGACCTGCTATATGACACTATCAGCTTGAGTGAGCTATGGCATAGAAGACTTGCTCACATTCATTATAGAGCTCTGCCAGCTCTAGGGAAAATGGTAACAGGTCTTCCAGAGATACAGATTCAGCATAAAGGTGTTTGCAAAGGTTGTGCTCTTGGCAAAAAATGTTCAAGGATCCTTCACAAGCAGTGACAATAGATCCAAGGAAATCTTGGACTTGATACATTCAAATGTGTGTGGGCCAATGACTGTTGCATCTCTGAATGGGTACTTGTACTATGTACTCTTCATAGATGATCACTCACGGAAAACTTGGATTTACTTCTTGAAGAACAAGGATGGAGTCCTTGCAAAATTTCAAGAATTCAAAGCTCAGGTTGAGAACCTAGCCGAAAGAAAGATCAAGGTACTAAGACCAGATAAAGGAGAAGAATACACCTCCAAAGATTTCAGCAACTTCTGTATTGCAGGGATCAAGAGGGAGTTCACAGTTCCTTACAACCCTCAACAAAATGGGGTTGCAGAGAGGAAAAACAAAACAATCATTGAGGCAACCAAAGCAATGACACATGATAAGAGTCTACCTATGACTCTATGGGCAGAAGCATGTATGACAGCAGTGTATGTTCAAAACAGAAGTCCTCATCAGATCTTGAAGAACATTACTCCAGAAGAATCCTTCACCGGAGTGAAGCCTGAGATTGGACACTTCAGAATATTTGGGTGTCCAGTATATTTTCATGTACCCAAAGAGAAGAGATCCAAGCTACAACTTCAGGGAGAAAGGGCACATTTGTAGGATACAGTGAATCCTCAAAAGCATATTGAATCTACATTCCTGGTCAAAGACAAATTGAAATAAGCAGAGATGTTACTTTTGAAGAAGAAGTAGCCTTCCAAAGATCTAGAGCATCTCAGATGAAAATTGATAGTGAGACAATGCCTTCTCCCCCTACAGCAGTTCAGAGGGAGACAGACATTATTCCAGTTGATCCAGTTGATCCAGTTGCTCCAATTGATCCAGTTGTTCCAACCAATCCAGTTGCTCCAATTGACATGCCCAGAGATATTACAGTTGGACATAAAAAACCTGCTTGGGCCCGACAAACTCTACAGGAAGCAGAGGAACATAAATCCCCTCAAGGAACAACCAAAGAGAGCAAGAGACCAAAGAGATTCTCAAGCTACCTTTCAGCCATGACCCACATCAATAACTCAGAGCCATCTTGTCATGGACAAGCTTCAGGTGAACAAGTATGGCAAGATGCCATGACAGAAGAATATCATTATATATTGAAAAATGAAGTACGGGATATTGTTCAAAGACCAGAAGAAAAGTTTGTAGTGACTTCCAAATGGATTTATAAAATCAAGCATGCAGCTGATGGAAGCATCGAGAAATACAAAGCAAGATCCGTAGCCAGAGGGTTCTCACAAGTAGAGGGACTTGACTATGACAAGACTTTTGCTCCATTAGCCCGATACACTTCCATCCGTTCTATCATTGCACTAGCTACTCCCATGGATTGGAAGCTACATCAGATGGATGTAAAGACAGCCTTTCTCAATGGTGAAATTGAGGAAGAAGTTTATATCGAGCAGCCAGAAGGATTCGTTAAACACAACGAAAGATCTCATGTGTGCAGGTTGAAGAAAGCCCTATATGGTCTAAAGTAAGCACCATATGCTTAGTAAGAGAAAATGGATGGATTTCTGATGAGTTTGGGTTTCAGCAAATGTGTTGTTGATCCAAACCTATATTATCACATTGATGGCAATGAGTGTTTGATCTTGGTCCTATATGTGGACGATCTTTTCCTCGTTGGTTCAGAGAGACTCATTGTTGAATGCAAATGAGCATTGACTGCTAAATTTGAAATGAAGGATTCAGGCTTGATGCACTACTTCTTGGGACTAGAGGTATGGCAGAGGACAGATGAGATTTTCCTGAGTTAAGGAAAATATACTGTGGGGATATTGAAAAAGTTCGGTATGAGAGATTGCAAATCCATGCCCACACCAATGGTGATGGATTTGAAGAAGATGAGTGATACTGATTCAAGAGAGATTGATACACACTTGTACAGACAGTTGATTGGATCATTGATGTATCTGGTTAACACCAGACCGGATATATGCTATGCAATGAATGTTCTTAGCCAGTGTATGAGCCAACCGAGACAGACATTGGATAGCATCAAAACATGTATTGAGATACCTACGAGGCACAGTTGGTTATGGCCTAAGATATGCCTCCAGTGTAGACTTGAGCCTACATGGATATGTCGATGCAGATTGGGCAGGGAGCGCAATAGACAGGAACAACACCTCCGGTTGTTGCTTCACTTTGGGGTCTACCATGGTTTCCTGGTGTAGCAGAAAACAGAGCTTTGTGGCATTGAGTACCGCAGAGGCAGAGTACATTGCATTAAGTGTAGCAGTCCGTGAAGCAGTGTGGCTTTGCAAACTTCTGACTGATTTATTCGATCATGAGATGGATCCTACTACTATTCATTGTGATAACCAGAGTTGTGTGAAGCTCTCTGAGAACCATGTGTTTCATGACAGATCGAAACACATCGAGATAAAATATTGCTATATCAGAGACATGGTGAAGAGGAAGACACTACACGTGCAGTATCTTCCTACCCATGAGCAAATCACAGATATCTTCACCAAACCGCTTGCTAAGACAAGTTCGAGTATTTTCGTGAGAGACTTGGTCTAGTGGAGAATGCCTCCCTAGTTGAGAGGGAGTGTTGATGATTACAGTTGCGTGAGACATCCTCCAGGACATAGACCTGAGAGAGAGCCCCTGAGATGGGTGTGTGGCTCCTATCTGAGACAGAACTGGAATGTAGTGTTGGCCTCCTCCTTACAGAGAGTTGAGAAGAACTCCAGATGATTCTCCTATGTAACGTAGTGAGAAAAAAGATATGTTGAGTTAGACGTACCTGTGGCTGAGCACAGGTGAACGTGTGAATTCCCATGAGCTGGATGCATCGTTCTGAGACAGAGATGAAAACGATGTATTAGCCTCCTCTTAGCAGAGAGTTGAGATGATGAACTCCAGATGACTCTCCTGTGTAATGCAGTGGGAAAGAAGATCTGCTGAGTTGGACGTGCCTGTGGATGAGCATAGGTGAACATGATCCTATTGGTTGAGCACTAGTGAGTGTGGTTCTCCTGTGAGACACAATGAGATAGAGATATGGACATCCCTATGGATGTGCCCCTAGTGGGTGTATGAGACCCCTTGCTATATTGTTCAAGAGTCAAAATTACCTGTAACCCTAATTGTAATGTAAAGGGTACAAGTCAGCCCCGCCTTAATGTAAAAGATAATTAATCAGGTAATTATTAATTATATTGTGAGTTAGTGAGGTCGGCCCTGTTGTGCCAATAGACACTTTTGTTGATAGGTTCAGTCTAATATAAGTAAAGGTAAATTCCCCATTCAGGAATCATATCTTAAGTGTGAGTTT
>SNQJ01S0016322.1:153424-172665 GCA_010110895.2 Picea sitchensis | reverse complement strand
CAAAGGGTTTTAACAAATGTGCCACTATCCTAGGCCACATTCATACCCAATTCACTCTTGCATTGTTATTCAAGTTTGCCACACTTTATGACTGGTTCTTGAACATTGAGTGTTGGAATTTAACCAACCTCTTCCCCATATGGTTTATTCGTTTTTCTTTCATTCTTACAGCAGGACCATACTGCCTGCTATAGGTCGATCACGATCCGAAATTAGTACACACGAACTCAAAAGTTTCAAATGAATGTCTTTACGCATTCCTTGATTGTCCATGCATTCAGGACATATCAGTTTATGAATTCTTCCAAGGGTTACAAACAATGTTTACTACCATAGGTTCATACCTCCATCATTCAGGTTCTCCTTCCCGAGTCATACCGTACTTGGGTATCCAAGGCATACAACTGCCCTTTCAATTTTCAGGTATAACATGCAATAATAAAATATTTCAGAAGGGGTTCTTACCAAATCCCTTCATGCCCTGTGCCACACAGGCACAAATATCTTTATACCAGTTCTTGGCTGCTAGCACCCTTTCTATGTTCTCTACCTTATCTGTAATGCTTTAGTGGGATTTTCATAGTCCCGTCAACAACCTTTCGAGCACAGCTTTTCCATGGTCACCCTTTGCTTGAGGTTGTTCATTATTGGAAACTGTCTTCCTCAATAGTTCCAATGTTATTCCTTTCTACACATGACATACACCATAGGCACATTAATCGTCATATAAATTAAAATGCAAATATCATAGCGTTTAATTAATAAAAACATTTTCAGGCATGTTTAGCATATATGTATGCACTTCATCACATTATCCTTAATGTTTTTCATGAGTGTAACACAACAGTTCTCAATTGCTTTCACAGCATTACAACCATCATTATTATGGTGTCAAATTATTTTCATTCATCAATGTACTAGCTTTCTCATCCCATAGAATGTAATGCACAGCAAGGAAAGAATTGAGGGCTCTCCCCTTCTTCCAATTCTTTCTACATTGCCTGGTACTTTTTAGCCCAGTCAAGTTATCTCTAAGGTCTCACTGCCTTTCCTTAACCACAACTTCAACAAAGGTGTATCAGTTAAACATACCCATTTATTAATTCAATCATACTCAGGGGTTTACTGGCCTCTTACCAACCATACTGGCTTCCACAACTACTCTTTTTCTGAGAAGCCCTGAGCTGGGCTCATCCTAACTCTTAGGATAATTCAGCATGCTTTAGTAGAAATTATTTGCTCATAATGAATCATGAACATGTGCTTCCTACACTCTTCCATTATGTTATCAGAATGGTCAATATTCGGTTATTAGTCTTCTATTACTTACATGATTCTTTCAAAATGTAATCCATGATTCTTATACATGGACAGGCCTTGTAGCCCATTGTCCAACCTTCAACAATTATCAGGGTTGTGACTCTGTTGTTCTGACAGAGACCTTATATAGTTCCTCCACCAGGAACTCCTTCAACATGCAACTTCCTTGTTGCAGATCCATCACCACTTGTGACAATATTAACCTTGAGTCAGCCTTTAGTGGTCTACCAAATATTCCCCTTAAGGAATATAAACATGCATCTTTGTTAACTTGCATCTATGATGTACTTAACCACTTTCATAATCCTAAGCCTGTATGTAGCTATCGTAGGAATATTTCATAGCCTACATACATTTCCATTTTTTTTTTAAATTAGTCATCTCAAGATTGTTCATAGTCCTTCTCATGTGATCTTCAAAGGCATAAACATTTGCCTCTTACCATAACATCAGAGCATCCTCACTCGTTTACTCTTTCATTTAATTGCACTGTCTTTTCCTGGGGGAATGGAGTACATTCCCCTTAAGCTATCATTCAAGATGGAACCTTCGTGAGTCTTCAGAATGGAGTCAACCATGTATCCATGGTATTCATTCAGTTTTGGCAAGTGTAATTCTTGCCTCACGTTTCACTTATCAGGGCAATCATAATGGACCTCTAGTATACTTATACTTTTACATCATACATGTGCATTACTTGCACATTTAATATCATTCCTACCTTACCAGTATTAATATCAGGCTTCCTATTATGAAGCTTCACAATGCATTAACCTCATGCACTCAAGTACGATTGAACACAACTAAGTATTCATCATATTCGTTCACGCCTTCTCCTCACATGACCATCGGCAGTGACCATGATCCGAACTAAAAGGCGCTTCGCATTTCACGATTTTGGGATTTCTATTGCAAGGAAATCTGGTTCCTCGATTCCCCAAAACACGATAGGCCGAAATGTCAATTTCTAAAATGTTGAAATTCCAATCCCCGGCTTTCTCCTCCAAGGAGGTGTCTCCCCTGCTTGTCACGTTTCATGACTTCGAAACTCCCGATGTCAAGCGTTCTGACTTTTCGTCTGTGGGATTCCTGAAATACTGATTCTCGATATCCCGATATGACTGCAACCCCACTCCTCTTTGTGTCACGTTAGTGAGACTTCAGGGTTTTCATCCCCGAGAGTCTGGATTCCTTGTCTCCAGGGCTTCCGAAATGCCAAATCCTAGTATGCCGAAATGTCGGCTTCCTATCGCGTCCCTTCAGCACCTTCGGGATTTCTCGTTTCACGATCCTTTGATGCAAGGGTTGCCCAATCCTTGCTCCTTTGACTTCCCGGTACCTGAAATACCGGTGTGCCACTATTGAGAGATCAACAACCATGATCCAATCCACATCCTACAACCTTAATCCTTTTTTGGCATTTTTGGTTGAGGGGGTCAAGAGTTCCGAACTCTTGCCCTTCGCATCCCCGGTACCAGGAGTGTCGAAATGGCTCCCTTCAGGAATTTTCCAGAAACCTTAATCCTCCACCACTTGTCCTCTAACGATGAATGGTCTGGATTCTTTCAGGACTTCGTGGCCCAGGACTTCTAGTTTCCCGAATGCTTACCTATCGAACTCCCGGTATCTGAAATTGTGAAATTCTCTCTGGACGATCAATGGCCCAGATCACTCCTTGATCAAGGGCTATGATATTTTCACGAATTTCTCATTGCTTATCCCAAGTCCTTTCGTTTTGCGAAATTCCGATATCTCCTCGCAACTAAGTAGTGCGCTACTTCTCCGAGATCAAACAAATTGAAACATTTTGATTCTTTCTGAATGGATCTTGACTCTCAATCCTATCCAATCTTCAAAACTCTTTTCTAAAGGATTTCTCCTGCTATCTCTTCTGATATTTTAAGTTACTCACAGGACTAATCTCATAGTCATAACTCATACAGATATTACCCTCTCTTTATGGGAACAACCAACAAGGGTCACTCTTGGGAATTAGCAACTATCCCAAAGGACTCCTCTTAATCTTGCTCAATCAGATTATCCTTGTTGTTGATCCTAACCATTATAGGTCAGGTAATCTGACCCTACATATTTTCATCAGTCCTCTCAATCGTGAGGAGTTATAGGCTCATAGTTTAGTCTTTTAATAACGCAGTAATCATAGCTTCGTAAGGATTCTACCAGTCCTTACCATATTTGTTCTGCACATGAACCTGATTCATAATCATGGGACTTTCCTTCCCATAATATTTTAGCTCAGCAGGAAATCGGTCTTCTTTATGGGATTACATCATTGCCATATCCAAAACTCCTTCTTCCTGCAATCATTCCTCAGCTAATCAAATTGTTAGTTCTCATGCACACACATTTTATTGCACCTTTACAACATCGTCACAACAATTTTAGAATGGTGCATACTAACAATCAGATTCACTTTCTCAAAAGGAAATACCATTCCTTGCAGTTTGACTCAGCAGGCAATCAGTATTTCCTATGGGATTACTTTACTGCCATATCCATGACCCTCTGCTTCCTGCAATTCATTCTTCAATCAACCAATCAAATTGTTAGATTTTCCATGTATATATATATATATATATTCAAATATATCTCTCTACACACACACACACACACACACACACACACACACACACTATATATATATCTGATTTTCAAAGCGTAATTCAGCATTTCAAAGGGTTTTTAACAAAATATATATATATACAGAGAGAGAGAGAGAGAGAGAGATTTTCAAAACGTAATTCAACATTTCAAAGGGTTTTAACAAATGTGCCACTATCCCTAGCCACATTCATACCCAATGCACTCTTGCATTGTTATTCAAGTTTGCCACACTTTATGACTAGTTCTTGGACATGGAGTGTTGGAATTTAACCAACCTCTTCCCCATATGGATTATTCATTTTACTTTCATTCTTTTAGTAGGACCATACTTCCTACTATAGGTCGATCGCGATCCGAAATCAGTACACACGAACTCAAAAGTTTCACATGAATGTCTTTACGCATTCCTTGATTGTCCATGCATTCAAGACATATCAGTTTATGAATTCTTCCAAAGGTTACAAACAATGTTTACTACCATAGGTTCATACCTCCATCATTCAGGTTCTCCTTCCTGATTCATATCGTACTTGGGTATCCAAGGCATACAACTGCCCTTTCAATTTTCAGGTATAACATGCAATAATGAAATATTTCAGAAGGGGTTCTTACCAAATCCCTTCATACCATGTGCCACACAGGCACGAATATATTTATACTAGTTCTTGGTTGCTAGCACCCTTTCTCTATTCTCTACCTTATCAGTAGTGCTTTAGCAAGATTTTCACAGTCCTGTCAACAACCTTTCGACCGCATCTTTTCCATGGTCACCCTCTGCTTGAGGTTGTTCATTATTGGAAACTTTCTTCCTCAATAGTTCCAATTTTATTCCTTTCTACACATGACATACACCATAGGCACATTAATCGTCATGTAAATTAAAATGAAAATATCATAGTGTTTAATTAATAAAAACATTTTCAGGCATGTTTAGCATATCTGTATGCACTTCATCACATTATCCTTAATGTTTTTCATGAGTGTAACACAACAGTTCTCAATTTCTTTCACAACATTACAATCACCATTATTATGGTGTCAAATCATTTTCATTCATCAATGTACTAGCTTTCTCATCCCATAGAACGTAATGCACAGCAAGGAAAGAATTGAGGGCTCTCCCCTTCTTCCAATTCTTTCTACATCGCCTGGTACTTTTCAGCCCAGTCAAGTTATCTCTAAGGTCTCACTGCCTTTCCTTAACCACATCTTCAACCAAGCTGTATCAGTTAAACATACCCATTTATTCATTCAATCATACTCAGGGGTTCACTGGCCTCTTACCAACCATACTGGTTTCCACAACTACTCTTTTTCTGAGAAGCCCTAGGTTAGGCTCGTCCTAACTCATAGGATACTTTAGCATGCTTTAGTAGCAACTCTTTGCTCATAATGAATCATGAACATGTGCTTCTTGTGCTCTTCCATTCTGTTATCAGAATGGTCAATATTCGGTTATTAGTCTTCTATTACTTACATGATTCTTTCAAAATGTAATCCACGATTCTTATACACGGACAGGCCTTGTAGCCCATTGTCCAACCTTCAACAATTATCAGGGTTGTGAGTCTTTTCTTTTGACATAGATGTTATACAGTTCCTCCACCAGGAACTCCTTCAACATGCAACTTCCTTGTTGCAGATCCATCACCACTTGTGATGCCCTTAACCTTGAGTCAGCCTTTTAGTGGTCTACCAAATATTCCCCTTAAGGAATATAAACATGCATCTTTGTTAACTTACATATATGATGTACTTAACCACTTTCATAATCCTAAGCCTGTATGTAGCTATCGTAGGTATATTTCATATCCTACATACATTTCCATTTTTTTTTAAAATCAGTCATCTCAGGATTGTTCACAGTCCTTCTCATGTGATCTTCAAGCGCATAAACATTTACCTCTTACCATAACATCAAAGCATCCTCACTCGTTTACTCTTTCATTTAATTGCACTATCTTTTCCTGGGGAAATGGAGTACATTCCCCTTAAGCTATCATTCAAGATGGAACCTTCATGAGTCTTCAGAACGGAGTCAACCATGTATCCATGGTATTCATTCAATTTTGGCAAGTGTAATTCTTGCCTCACGTTTCGCTTATCAGGGAAATCATATTGGACCTCTAGTATACTTATACTTTTACATCATACATGTGCATTACTTGCACGTTTAATATCATTCATACCTTACCGGTATTAATATAAGGCTTCCTATTATGAAGCTTCACAATGCATTAACCTCATGCACTCAAGTACGATTGAACACAGATAAGTATTCATCATATTCGTTCATGCCTTCTCCTCACTTGACCATCGGCAGTGACCACGATCCAAACTAAAAGGCACTTCACATTTCGTGATTTCGGGATTTCTATTGCAAGGAACTCTGGTTCCTCGAGTCCCCGAAACACGATAGGCCGAAATGCCGACCTCCGAAATGCTGAAATTCCAATCCCCGGATTTATCCTCCAAGGAGGTGTCTCCCCTGGTTGTCGCGTTTCGTGACTTCAGAACTCCCGATGTCAAGCGTTCCGACTTTTCATCTGCGGAATTCCCGAAATATCGATTCTCGATATCCCGATATGACCACAACCCCACTCCTCTTTGTGTCACGTTATTGAGACTTCAGGGTTTTTATCCCCGAGAGCCTGGATTCCTCGTCTCCAAGACTTCCGAAATGCCAAATCCTAGTATGTCGAAATGTCGGCTTCCTATCGCATCCCTTCAGCACCTTCGGGATTTCACGTTTCGCGATCATGTGATGCAAGGGTTGCCTGATCCTTGATCCTTTGACTTCCCGGTACCCGAAATACTGACGTGCTACTGTTGAAAGATCAACGACCACAATCCAATCCACATCCTATAGCCCTAATCCTTTTTTGGTGTTTTGGGTTGGGGGGGTCAAGAGTTTCGAACTCTTGCCCTTCACATCCCCGGTACCAGGAGTGTTGAAATGGCTCCCTTCGAGAATTTTCCCGAAACCTTAATACTCCACTACTTGTCCTCTAGAGATGAATGGTCCGGATTCTTTCAGGACTTCGTGGCCCCAGACCTCAGGTCTCCCGAATGCTTACCTCTCGGACTCCCGGTATATGAAATTGTGAAATTCTCTCTGGACGATCAATGGCCCAGATCACTCCTTGATCAAGGGATATGATATTTTCTCGAATTTCTCATTTCTTATCCCAAGTCCTTTGACTTTGCGAAATTCTGGTATCTTCTCGCAACTAAGCAGTGTGCTACTTCTCCGAGATCGAACAAATTGAAACATTTCGATTCTTTCTGAATGGATCTTGACTCTCGATCCTATCCAATCTTCAAAACTCTTTTCTGAAGGATTTCTCCCACTATCTCTTCTGAGATTTTAAGTTACTTACATGACTAATCTCATAGTAATAACTCATACATATATTACCCTCTCTTTATGGGAACAACCAACAAGGGTCACTCTTGGGAATTAGAAACAATCCCAAAGAACTCCTCTTAATCTTGCTCAAACAGATTATCCTTGTTTTCGATCCTAACCATTATAGGTCAGGTAATCTGACCCTACATATTTTCATCAGTCCTCTCAATCGTGAGGAGTTATAGGGTCAGAGTTTAGTCTTTTAATAACGCAGTAATCATAACTTCCTAAGGATCCTACCAGTCCTTACCATATTTCCCAAATCATGAAGGAGTTCTTCATTTGGATCTTAATTCTTACCTAACCAGCCATCTCAATTACAAGAGACTCTACCTACTTTAGTATGTAGCCATCGTCAAACTATAACAGAACAACTCAGTTCATGTCCCTTTTCTGGCTAGTGCAGCTTCATAGCACAATTTATTCCACCTCTGTTATTCACACTTAGGTCTTATTAGTAACATTGATCAGTGCATTCCTACTCCTATAAGAGTAGTTATCATTTTCACAAAGGAACAATATAATTCCTTTGTTGGAATTCAACAAGAAATCCCAAAATCACAGGTTCAATCTGCAGCCCTTCTCCTTAAGGAGTAAATGCAGACAACAAAATCTCCTTACGTAGCTCGTACATGAGCCCAAGAAGGCCAAGTGTTGTAACCATGCTCTGATACCAATTTTTCACACACCCACTACGGGAACTAATATTTTTCGGCTTTTTCTTTCTTTTCACCGAGGAATAGAATTCCCCAAGTTCCTATGGGGCCTGATGCAGACCCTACCATCCCTTATCCTTACCCATGTGATCGTTGGCTATGACCATAGGCCTTACCGGAGAGGTGCTTCCGGCTTTCGCGATTCGGGAAATCGCGATGCATGTGTTCCCCTGCTCTCTTGTCTCTTGAAGGGTCGAAATCTGAAAGAAACCAACAGATAGTCACATTTAATAATGCCTCGGATTAGAGCCTGGAACTCCACCTTTCGGGGTTTCATGTACCAGGTTTTCATGGTATAAGAGGACGAGGGGTTCCTACCCTTCAGTTTCATGGGTGCTGAAACACCAAAAACCTAGATCCGCCAAACTCATTTCGGGGTTTCCTCCGTCAGAGTTTCGCATCTGATGAATACGAGGAAAACTGACCTTTGGAAATCCCGAGTACCGAAATGATGGAAGACCAAAAATATATGTGCTAATCCATTTCGGCAGTTCGCCTATCGGGATTTATCGATATGCGAGTCAGGAGGTATCACACCTGGGTTTCCTGGGAGCCGAAACTCTAAAACATCGTAACTTTTCCACGTTGTATCATTTTGAGGTTTCGCAAGTCGGGGTTTTGGGACTGGTGAGCACAAGAGACTTGCCTTTAGGTATCCCGAGTGTCGAAACACCAAAATGCCATATGTCATCCGCACTATTATTATTTTGGGGTTTTTCAAGTCGGGGTTTCGGGATTGGTGATTACAAGGGACTCGCCCTTCGGCATCCCAGGTGCTGAAACACTGAAAACCTTATATCCACCAAGCTCATTTCAGGGTTTCGCATGTCAAGATTTCGGGCTATGCGAAGACAGGAGCTCCCGCACCTAGGTTTCCTGGAAGCCGAAAATCCTAAGCATGTATTCATCGCTAAGCTCATTTCGGGATTTCGCTAATCTGGATTTCGGGATTGGCAAGTACAAGGAAACTTACCCTTGGGTTTCCTAGGTACCGAAAGGCCGAAACATCATGAGTCATCCATGCTAGTCCATTTCGGGGTTTCGCTAATCGGGATTTTGGGACTGGCGAGTACAAGGGAACTTACCCTTGGGTATCCCGGGTATTGAAACGCTGAAACATAAAGACTCATCGATGCTAGTCTATTTCAGGGTTTTGCTAATCGGGATTTCGCGACATGCGATGACAAGAGGTCTCGCATCTGTGTTTTCCAGGAGCTGAAACTCTGAAACATTGGTATATATATATACATATATATAACTCCAAAACATCGGTATATATATATATACTTATATATATAAATCTAAGTTCATTTCGGGGTTTTGCAAGTCGGGATTTCGCAACTGGTGAATACAAGGAAACTGACCCTTGGGATTCCTGGGTGTTGAAACACTGAAACATCCAAACTCTAGACACACTATGTCATTTCGGGGTTTTGCAAGTCGGGATTTCGGGACCAGCGAGTACATGAGACTTGCCTTTTTAGGTATCTCAGATGCTAAAAATCCGATGGGTTAGATCTCTGCCATGTGTCACCCTGGATGCAACGATCCAGAATAACCCTCACGATTTCAATGATTGTGAATCCTTGTTCTTCACCACCCTTATACACCTAAGTTCCAAAACCCCAGTGGCTTCTAGATGTTTTCCCCCTGTCTTCTAACGATCCAACGGTTGAAGTGATTTCATGACTTCTTTCGTGTGCATATCTCTAGATCCAACGACTATCGGTCCCTGCTCTAGATCTGATGGTTCTATACCATCCGTTCAGATCGTCTCTTCTTGCGTGTTATCTTGTGTGTCTAGATGTAGGATTTCAATGGTCCAAATCCACACTCTACAGTTGATCTAAGGGATGTTGTTTCTCTTCCTCCTGAGATTTGGCTTTCTTCCAGATCTTAGAAGATTCCAACGCATCAAAGGTCTCAGCCTTTGATCTTCTACTGCAAGTCGACTATTGGGTCTCGCTAGCACTTACGAACAATGTTGTCCCTCCTGATCTTTCTCAGCTATGAAGGAATTAATATTTTTGCGCTCTTTCTTCTGGGCTTGACTCTTAGAAGAGTCTTCTGTGCACCCCTTGCACTCATTCGTCAAGTCTAGGACTTGAGTGAGTCTCAATCTCTACTTGCCTTACAGGGAGCTTGTGCATAACTACACTACCTCTCCTGAGCTTAACAGAATTCATCCTCCAAGGGACCCTAGACAACTAGGAAGGTTGGCATGTGTACATGAGACTATGCCTAAGGTCGACGAACTCACCGTTCGTGGCTATAACTCAAGCCACCTCAGGACACAAGTATCTATGAGTACCAATCATTTCCTATGATGCAGGAGAATCGCTCACTCATCAAGCGAGCCAGCACATCGAGAGGGAACAGCTAGACAACGCGAGCACACATTTTTGAAATGATTGAAAGTTGTTGCGCCGCTCTTTAATGAAGTCATTCTTAAAGAAGTGCACTTGTATTGTAAAGGGGGCCTTGAGCCTTTAAGCTCTCGTCCTTAGTAGATAGGAAGGCATTTAATAGATTTAATAGTGGTAGATAGAATAGTTAAGTCTAGATTAGACAGTTTAGAGATTCGTGAGGGAAAACGGATATAGACACCCTCCTTTGTACATTGTAAATTCATTCTTGAGGAGCAAAGAGAGAAGAGCAACAGAGAAGTATGTGCAGAACCACCATGTATAGATAATTGAATTAATAGAAATCTTTGATTCAATTCCATGGGTGTGTTATTCTCTGTGTGTTGTTGATATTATGCTTATGAGTATTTTCTTCCGGTTGTGCACTTGCTTTGATATGTTGTGTATGTGATTTCAGAGTTGAATTGAAATCTGAGAGAATGAGTGAATGAGTTTCAATTGTTTCTCTAAGTGAACCAGAGAATCTCTGCCAAGAGTGCAGTTGAATTTGTCCGCAAGGAGTGCATGACTGTAGGGTTTACTTAGGGATAGCTTTTGTTTTCATTCATCTCAGAAGTGCAGATTTGGCACTGGAGCCGTGCAAGGTGTGCACAGGCTGGACGAGGACTCAGAGTTGCGATTATGAGAAAAGAGGAATTAGGACTGCTGCAGGTGAGCGCACAGAGTCAAGGAAGCTTTGACACTTAGGTTGTGTTCGAAGAGTAGCCACAAGGAGTGTGTGCAACAAGTCCTCATAAAATCTTGTGGAGTGAAGACAAGCTCAGGAGGAATAAGCCTACAGTTCATGGGAGGAGAATTTCAGGAGTGCTGTGGAACGCTCGAGAGAAGCTCCACAGGTTGGCGAGTGTTTGAATAAGTCTTCACAGAAGAAGCGTTTAGTTCATTTCGTAGGAATTATCAAAGGAAGGATAGACGGTTGAAATCTCTTGGAGAGATTCCATGAGAAACCGAGGACCGTCAGATCTTGTAAGGGTGCACAGAGGTTACAATATGAGCATTTAGAATCTTGAAGCTCAGGAGGAAGTAGAGCCGTTGATATGGGTCCATAGGAACCATCAGATTTGCACGTGTTGTCGCATATCAGCATATCACGAGTTGAGGCACCAAGGCATTGGAACAAGAGTTAGGATATCGCGATCCATGATATCCCGAGAGGATCACACCCGTTGATTGTGGGGACGTGTGTCAAGGAATCCCATCAAATCGGGGTACAGAGAATCGGGGTTCTCGACGAGGGAGAATTCTTTCATGCCGGATTCGCGATTTGCGATATCCCGAAGGTGACGTGGCAGTGTGGGACCCCGGGATCTAATAGAGTACAGGTGGCATTGTATCGGAGGATCAGCACATCGGGTTTCAGAGTTTTGAACTCCAGAATGTTGACCTCGCGAGTAGCGATTTCCCGACGAAGAGAAGTTTCGATGGCAGAGGGAAGTCAACATTCACTCGCATTGGACTTCGGGGAATCATGAGGTGAGAATCACGTGATCACAGAAATTGCGAAATCACGAATTCCGATTTCCCGATTGTTAAGGGAGATCATTGGAAAACGCTGTGGGTGAAGAATTCCCGATGGGGAATTAGAGGAGCATTAACGCTCTTTGGGACAAAGATTAGAGAAGGTCCTGGTGGGAGCGATCGTTCTCCGGGAGTGGGGAAGGTCAACGTCAGTTCTGGTATCAGAGCTCAGAGTTCTTTTCTTTCAGTAGAAAAGAAGGAGAAGGAGTAAATACACCATGCTACCCAGAAGGGAGAGACAGTCACCAGATCCGGAATATAGGGAGGTGCGAAGAAGAGGCAGGCTGGCAGGAAATCCAGAAATGGAGCGCCAAATGAGAGATCTCCGAGCAAGGCTTGAGGAGATGGAGACTACACAAAGACGTGGAGTCAGTGCAGGGGACATTAGCAATTCCGAGGTCGAATAAGAAGTTGGACATGCCAAAGAGGTCACAGCAGAAGATGCATCAACAGAATGGTTGATCAAAGCCATTTCCAGGATGAGTTCCAAGACCAAAATGGATATTCCAGCGTATGAAGGAAGCCTGGATGCAGAAGAGTTGCTGGACTGGATCAGAGCTCTTGACACCTACTTCGATTATGAAGATATCGAAGAGGATAAAAAGGTAAGGCATGCTGTCACTAAGTTGAAAGGACATGCAGCATTGTGGTGGGACGAGCCACCGGCAGATAGACGTTCCAAAGGTAAACCAAAGATCAAAAGCTGGGACAGGATGATCGCGAAGATGAAGGCGAAATTCATCCCCAAGGATTACCAGATCACTCTGTTTAGGTGAATGCAGAACCTGAGACAGAAGTTGATGATGGTGAAAGAGTATACCGAAGATTTTTACAAGCTCAATATCCGAGCAGGTCATCGAGAGAGTGATGATGAGAAGGTAGCCAGATACCTGAATGGTCCGAGATACGACATTGAGGATGAATTAAGCATGGAAACTATCAGAACGGTTGAGGATGCTTATCAGATGGCTCTGAAAGCTGAGGAGAAGCTAAGATGTAAGCAAGGTCAGCGAGGCCGAGGCAGAAGCCAGCCAAGAGGCAAAGCAGTTGCCTAGGAGAAATATCAGAAGCCCAAGGAGGAATGGAAGAAGCCTCAGGGTAAGACTGAAAGAGGTGGAAACTCACAGCGAGGACAACAATATGATGAGCTGAGGAGATAGCATACAAAGCAGGGTGGCGGATATGCTGACGTGAACACTTTTCCTCGTACCAGAGGTAGGGGAAGAGGCCGAGGTGGAATCATCACATGTTTCACGTGTGGGAAGGATGGACATAAAGCCGTTGATTGTCCAGACAGGAAAACAGACAGAGGAGAAGCTCACATCACTGAGGCGCAGAGGCGTGATGTTGAGAATGAAGACACCAGAAGTGGGAGGTCACTGACGATTCACAAATTTCTCTTAACACCTGAGAAAGAGGTAGAGGACACAACTCAAAGAACTAGACTGTTCAGAACCACATGCAATACCAAGGGCTAGAAATGCAAGGTCATTGTGGACAGCGGAAGCACCGATAATATCGTTTCAACCGAGATGGTGGAAAAGCTGGAGCTGGAAACAACAGATCACCCGAGTCCATACAAGGTCTCATGGTTTCAGAAGGGACATCAGGTGAGTGTCACTAAACAATGTTTAGTTGATTTCAAAATGGGTGAATATAAGGATAAGGTCCTATGTGATTTCATTCCCATGGATGTCTGTCATGTATTGCTGGGGAGACCATGGCAATATGACTGAAATGTGGTTCATGATGGGAGAATGAACACATACACTCTGGAGAAGGACGGAAGAACACACAGATTTCTTACAATAAATGATAAGGAGGTAAAGCCGAAAGTAAGCAGTACCATACTTCTCATGAGTGGGAAGGAACTTCTCACAGAGATGGAGAAGAAGGAAGATCCACAATTCTTTGTGGTCAGAAAACCGAGAATTGTCCTGACTAGCACAAGAGTGGATGACTTGCCAGATGAGATTCAGGAACTGCTGGGAGAGTTCACTGACATCATCGTGGATGAACTACCTCATTCGTTTCCACTGATGAGGAGTGTGAGTCACCACATCGACCTCGTACCTGGAGCGAGTTTTTCGAATAAGGTCATGTACAAGTTGACACCCCAAGAGAACGAGGAGGTTAAGAACCAGGTCCAAGATTTATTGGATAAAGGACTGGTCAGGGAAAGCCTGAGTCCGTGTGTTGTTCTGATAGTACGAAGTCCAAAGAAGGATGGAGGATGGAGAATGTGTACAGACACCAGAGAAAGCAACAAAATTACCATCAGGTACAGATTTCCACTATCGAGAATGGATGATCTGATGGATTGCCTGAGTGGGGCAAATTATTTTTCAAAGATTGATCTGAAGAGCGGATATCATCAGATCCGCATGAGGGAAGGTGATGAATGGAAGATGACATTCAAGACAAATGAAGGTTTGTATGAATGGTTGGTCATGCCACTTGGTTTGACAAACGCGCCAAGCACATTCATGAGGCTGATGAATGAAGTCTTGAGGGAATTCATCGGGAAGTTTGTAGTCGTATATCTGGATGATATATTGATCTACAGTAAAACGAAGGCTGAGCATTTGAAACATTTGGGAATTGTGATGAGAAGACTGCAGCAGGAGAAGTTGTTGATCAACATGAAGAAGTGTTCGTTCATGAAGACAGAGCTCATTTATTTGGGTTTTGTTGTTTCAACGAATGAGTTGAATATGGATCCTGAGAAGGTGGAAGTGATCAATAATTGGCCATCACCGAGAAATATTTTCGAGGTGAGAAGTTTCCATGGATTGGTTAGTTTCTACAGAAAGTTCATTAGGAATTTCAGTGGGATTAGCGCTGCAATGATGGACACGGTGAAAAAGCGACATAAGACTTTTCACTGGATAGCAGAGGCTGAAAAGAGCTTCAATCTCTTGAAGCGGAAAATCACAGAGCAACCAGTGTTGGTGTTGCCTGATTTTCAGAAGACATTTCAAGTGAAATGTGATGGTAGCGGATATGCCATAGGAGCGGTCTTGAGTTAGGAGGACAGAACAGTTGCTTATTTCAATGAGAAGTTAGATGACGCAAAGCTGAAATACTCCACGTATGATAAAGAGTTTTATGCCATCATACAGGCATTAAAGAAGTGGAGGCATTACTTGATCCCGAAAGAATTTGTATTGTACAGTGACAATCATGCATTGCAGTTTGTGAGTCAACAGGATAAGTTGAATCAGAAGCATGCAAAATGGGTAGAGTATATGCAGAATTTCACGTTTGTGATCAAACATATTTCAGGAACTGCTAACAAAGTGGCTGATGCTTTGAGCAGGAAATGTTTGTTGTTGCAAGAGTTCTGAGTCAAAACATTGGGTTTTCAAAATCTTAAAGACATGTACACAGGAGATGCAGACTTTGGAGAAGCATATGAAGCAACTGAGAATCCAGTTCTTAGGGATCGGAGCCCATGGATAGACTACATGATCCAGGAAGTATTTCTATTCAGAGGCAATCAACTGTGCATTCCAAATTGCTCCATGCGGGAGAATTTGGTGAAGGAGAAACATAGCGGTGGATTAGCAGGTCACTTTGGTCATGATAAAACATTCGCAAAGCTGAGAAAATCATATTTTTGGCCGGGCATGCGAAAAGATGTCAAGAAGTTTGTCGACAGGTGTCAAATTTGTCAACATTCGAAGGGCCGGAAGCAGAATGTCGGGTTTTATCAGCCATTGCCCATACCCGAGAGACCATGGGAGGCGATAAGCATGGATTTTGTATTGGGTTTGTCGAGGACGCAGAGAAGGGTTGATTCCATATTTGTGGTGGTGGACAGGTTTTCTAAAATGGCACATTTTATTTCGTGTCAGAAGACCAGCGATGCGACCCACATCACAAATTTGTTTTTCAGGGAGGTTGTTAGACTTCATGGATTGCCGAGAAGCATAGTCTCGGACAGGGATACCAAGTTCATAGGTCATTTTTGGAGGACGCTATGGAAGAAGCTAGGGACTAACTTGGCGTTTAGTTCGGATTACCATCCGTAGACAGACGGACAAATCGAGGTGGTCAACAGAAGTCTTGGAGACTTGCTGAGGAGCCTGGTGACAGAACACCATGGTAGCTATGACAACATATTACCACAGGCAGAGTTTGCGTACAATGATTCAGTGAATCGAAGTACAGGCAAAAGTCCATTTCAGATTGTGTATGGGACACAACCGAGGGGAGTTTCTGAACTCAGGGAGTCATACCAGATTACAACTAGCAGTGCTAGCGCTGAAGAGTTCGCTGAAGCAATGAGAGAACTTCATAGCAAGGTGAAGCAGCGATTGCAAGACTCAAATCAGGAGTACAAGCACAGAGCTGATCAGTGGAAGAGACAACTTCAATTCGAAGTTGGTGATTTGGTTCTAGCCCACTTAAGGAAGGAAAGGTTCCCGAGGGGGACATATAACAAGTTAAAGATGAAAAAGATTGGGCCATGCAGAGTCCTGAAGAAGTTCGGAGAGAACGCTTATGAAATTGAGTTGCCGGATGGCATCGGGATATCTTTGATATTTAATGTTTCGGATTTATACCCATACAGGGCTGGAGAAGTGGAGACTGGAACTGAAGAACCAGTGGTCTAGTGGCAGAGGAAGATTCTAGTAGCAGAAAGGCCACATATGGAGTATATACTGGACAAGTGAGTGGGAAGGAACACCAAGCGAAAGCAGTATTTCGAATATCTGGTGAAGTGGAAGAACCACCCAGTGGAAGATGGCAGCTGGGAGACAAAAAAAATTATCCAAAAACATGGACAGACTGTGCAGGAGCTCATGGACAGGAGCCCATGAAAATTTTCAAGCCGAGGAATATGATGCAGGAGCATCGCTCACTCATCAAGCGAGCCAGCACATCGAGAGGAAACAGCTGGACAGCGCCAGCACACATTTTTGAAATGATTGAAAGTTGTTGCACCGCTCTTTAATGAAGTCATTCTTAAAGAAGCTCATTTGTATTGTAAAGGGGACCTTGAGCCTTTAAGCTCTCGTCCTTAGTAGATAGGAAGGAATTTAATAGATTTAATAGTGGTAGATAGAATAGTTAAGTCTAGATTAGACAGTTTAGAGATTCGTGAGGGAAAACGGATATAGACACCCTCCTTTGTACATTGTAAATTCATTCTTGAGGAGCAGAGAGAGAAGAGCAATAGAGAAGTATGTGCAGAACCACCATGTATAGATAATTGAATTAATAGAAAGCTTTGATTCAATTCCATGGGTGTGTTATTCTCTGTGTGTTGTTGATATTATGCTTATGAGTATTTTCTTCTGGTTGTGCACTTGCTTTGATATGTTGTGTATGTGATTTCAGAGTTGAATTGAAATCTAAGAGAATGAGTGAATGAGTTTCAATTGTTTCTCTAAGTGAACCAGAGAATTTCTGCCAGGAGTGCAGTTGAATTTGTCCGCAAGGAGTGCGTGACTGCAGGGTTTACTTAGGGCTAGCTTTTATTTTCATTCATCTCAGAAGTGCAGATTTGGCACTCGAGCCATGCAAGGCGTGCACAGGCTGGACGAGGACTTAGAGTTGCGATTCTGAGAAAAGAGGAATTAGGACTGCTGCAGGTGAGCGCACAGAGTCAAGGAAGCTTCGACACTTAGGTTGTGTTCGAAGAGTAGCCACAAGGAATGTGTGCAACAAGTCCTCATAAAATCTTGTGGAGTGAAGACAAGCTCAGGAGGAATAAGCCTACAGTTCACGGGAGGAGAATTGTAGGAGTGTTGTGGAACACTGGAGAGAAGCTCCACAGGTTGGCGAGTGTTTGAATAAGTCTTCACGGAGGAAGCGTTTATCTCATTCCCTAGGAATTATCAAAGGAAGGATAGACGGTTGAAATCTCTTGGAGAGATTCCACGAGAAACCGAGGACCGTCAGATCTTGTAAGGGTGCACGGAGGTTACAATATGAGCATTTAGAAGCTCAAAGCTCAGGAGGAAGTAGAGCCGTTGATCTGGGTCCGTAGGAACCATCAGATTTGCATGTGCCGTCGCATATCGGCATATCGCGAGTTGAGGCACCAAGGCGTTGGAACAAGAGTTAGGATATCACGATCCACGATATCCTGAGAGGATCACACCCGTTGATCGTGGGGACACGTGTCAAGGAATCCCATCAAATCGGGGTTCGGAGAATCGGGGTTCTCGACGAGGGAGAATTCTTGCATGCCGGATTTGCGATTCGCGATATCCCAAAGGTGACGTGGCAGTGTGGGACCCCAGGATCTAACGGAGTACAAGTGGCATTGTATCAGAGGATCAACACATTAGGTTTTGGAGTTTTGAATTCCAGAATGTTGACCTCGCGAGTAGCGATTTCCCGACGAAGAGAAGTTCCGATGGTGGAGGGAAGTCAACATTGAATCGCATCGGACTCCGGGGAATCGTGAGGTGAGAATCACGCAATCACAGAAATCGCAAAATCGCGAATTCCGATTTCCCGATTGTTAAGGGAGATCATTGGAAAACGTTGTGGGTGAAGAATTCTCGACAGGGAATTAGAGGAGCATTAACACTCTTCGAGCCAGAGATTAGAGAAGGTCCTAGTGGGAGCGATTGTTCTCCGGGAGTAAGGAAGGTCGGCATCATCCTATCCATATAATCTCTTACTGGCCTAATTATACAACCAAGCAGTAAGGAAAGAGACACAGTATATCTATTCATAAATCAAGCACAATTCCTGAAACATACACCGTATAACCATATTCATGCCCATTTATAGCTAAATTACACTGAGTAAGAAATCACTTATCTATTACAGGTTGCCGCCAACCAACTAACTGTGGGTGTTCATCCTTCCACCCGACCATAGGCTCAGAGACATTCAATATTAGCACTCTGGCCACCCCCATGCCAAGCCATGATATCACCATGGAACTCTCACTCTTCTCGAGGGTTCTCTCTCTATTTCAATTTTTGTTCAGGTCCTCTTTTCTTCAACTCNTTCTCAAATTCTCTTCGGCATCAATCTCGCAGCCTTCTGTTCGTGATCCGTTGAAGAGCTTCGCACCTCTCCCTTGCAAGATCCCGTTCTTGTCTCGTGTGTCCTTCTCCTCTCCTCTGTGTCCCCCTTACCTTGGATGGTTTTGTCGACCTATCCTGTTCCATCTGTCAAATGGAAACTCAGGTCTACAGGTCCCTGCAGTAGTTCGAGCTGACATCCCATGTTTCCATTCATGGGGGGTGGTTGGTGATT
>SNQJ01S0016322.1:95742-150407 GCA_010110895.2 Picea sitchensis | reverse complement strand
TCTACAGATCTGACGGTCCTGGTTCTTTCGGGAAATTAGGATGGGATCCAACGATCACTATCTCTTCTCCTCTCGATTATTACTGCGCTGTTATTCAATGCTATTTTCATCACTGCAACCACACGTTCTTACCATCAATGACAAGTATACGCTGATTTGCTTTCTGATAGCTGAAATTGCCAACATTAATGCCCAAATCATGTGTTCTTCATTCAAGTCCCAGAACAACAGGATCCCATACAAGGGAATGTGGCCCTTTCTTATGCAAAAGTAAAACACCAAAACACTTACAAAATTTACTGTAGAAAACCACCTTGGTTTCTTTGTCCAATTTTACCCACCTAATATGAATGTAATAGCGCTCAGAGGATTCCCCTTTCTATATGGTTAGATTGGCTATAAAAACCCACAAACATTGTTTTTTAGCCCACCAAAACCTATTGTTTCATTCCCAAAATAAGTGGTTGTGATTTTTTACCATCCCTAAAGTCTGTGGCTAGGCTTCACTACCTATAACAACCCGTAACACCGCCCAACAAACCTATGTCTGAGCCTCCAAAAAATCAGTAGCTTCCCTTTTGTAGCAGGTCGAACCACCAAAAACTCCAGCATCTTCCTTTCCTAGCAGGTCGAGCCTCTCCTAAACATCATGGCCTGGATATCATCTTGTTGGATGCCTCCAAAAAACAATGGTTGGTTTTCCTCTTCTGTCTATCTAGTTCTAGGCCCTACTTGACCCTCCTCTCTAAGATACCTACCCGAAACAATTGAAAAACTACATAATTGAGGCCTACTTGGCCCCTCTACATATTTGGATGATATCACCACAATATCACTCCAAGAATCAATCTCACTTTCACCTTTCTTTTCAACATTCACAATAGATCTTCTTTTATACAAATGTAAGGCTGAGTTAGAAGCCCCTAAATCTACTTAGGCACCCTCTCCAAAAACTCAACATTGAATTAGACTTGTTTATTCACACATGTGGGTTTGAAGCCCCAACACAAGCCCACAAAACCATCAACAAGGCCATAAAGCCCCACACTTCACACAAAGGATTTTCTCAAGGAAAAATTGCAATGTGAGTGTCAGGAATGGATACCTCATGATCGACACCTAGGATCATGTGGGCATACCTCCCAATGATACAAAAACATCAACACTTCCTCTTAGTGAGAGAGGTATTCCATACTCCATCACCTGGAAGAATATTTGTCTCCCATACTGGAAGTATATCTAACTCCCACACTGGATCCACTACCACAAATACTCCCTTTGTCACTGAAGAAAATTGTGTTGTATGGCATGATCCCTTTTTGGAAGACACATTGATCCCAGAAGAATATCGCTTTTGAGCTTCCTTCTTAGATTCCTTAACCCATGACACCTTCTAGGCAATTTTGGAAAACTCTTTTCTCCCACCCGAACCTAAATGTTGACTTCATCCAGATGAATGACTCTCCCTTTAAGATTGTTCACTCCCTCTAAAGTCAGACTACCTATGAATTTGATGACTCCCTCTGAATTTGGAATCCCTATAATTTTACTCAACCTTCAAAGATACCTTATCCATGACCTTTGCACTCTGATACTACTGGAAATAGATTAGATAGGATTTCCCTTTATCCTATGTAAGTTTATCTCTCTAACTCCAAGAACAAGTGTTGATTCAGAGAGATCCTATAGGAATCAATAACACCTATCCATTCCAGAAAAAAATTGCAGAACCCTTCTCCTAAATTGTTGAGACCGAGAGCACACTCCTCCTAGGTTCTGGAACCCATAGCACATGTGTCACCCTCAAAACATCTCCTGAATCCATCTGGAATGACACTGTTCTAGATCCCCACACAACATGCTTGGTACACATACCAAGTTCCACACACAAATATGAGTTAGCATTTGTGAAGATATCAAACAACTCATGTGCTCATGTCATATGAAACGTGGACCCACTATCCACTAGCCAAGTCCCACTACCAAAAACTATACCAGAAAGGGCAGAGACCAATAAGAATTCCCTATAAATCCTATATGTGACCTCATACACCTCTGTTGTTGATGCATGTTGCTTCCTTCCCCCTCTTTTTCATTGTGGACATTGTGAAGCATAATTACCATACTCATGACAAGAAAAACACTTTATATTTCTAATTTTGTTCTTCATTCATGACTCTAGAGATTCCTCTCTCTCTATAGAATCTCCTCTTCTACCCTTTCTAGTGTGAGAAAATAAGTCTTGGTTCTCATCATTGATACCTTTATACTTTCCATTCATGGACTCTATATGAGCCTCCTACTCGATGAAATTGGTCCACAATTTATCAAATTATGGTAAATTCTCTCATGCACAGATCCCCTACAAAAATGGTTCCCAATACCTAGGAAAACCATTCAATGCCACATCCACCAACTTTGTGTTATCAACTACCTCACCAATGGCTGCAAGTTGATAATGAATCTAAGTTATCCTCATGAGGTATCTAGAAACTGTGTTTGAACTGCAAATCTCAACTGATTTGAGATGGTTCCTCAATATGAAATTTTGTCTTGCATTACCACTTTGGTACAAGCTCACCAAAGAATCAAACATATCCTTGGTTTTCTTCTTCTCAGAAATGTGAGGAATCAGGTGATCCTTCATGGAATCCAAAAAAACCCACTTGGGATTCACTTCCTTCTACTTATGAGATTCCAATTCCTCCAGATCATTAATACTTGTAACTACCATCTTAAAATACTCTTTGAGATCATTATTCTCCAAGAGAAAAATAATATTTTCCTTCCAAGCCCAAAAATTTGTTGGCCCTTCGAACCTACACTCAATATTAAGAGTGCTCAGCATTGTGACATGCCCAGAACAAAAAACAAATATGCAACAACTCACATCTCAAGAGATGATCCTTCTCTCTATTTAAAGCCTCAACTTTGATACCATGTTTGATTTTGAGCACACCTCATGTCTGGTCAAGGTTCTTAACAATACACATAGAAATTACTCAATCTGAACTGTGAACATAAACACACTCAGATGTTTAACAACTTAGCACAAAATACATAAAAACACCAGGAATTAGATCATACATAGTACACATGAAATTAATTACCAAATAACTTACTATTCCTTCAACACAGTCCTAGAACAATGGGCTCTTGTACTAGGGAAAGTTGTCCTTTATTACACAAAAGAAAAACACCAAAAAACTTACAAAAGTTAGTGCATAAAACCTCCTTGGTTTCTTTGTCCAATTATTCCCACCTAGGATGACTATAACAACCCTCAGAGGATGTCCCTTTCTATGTGGTTATATTGGCTCTAACATCCCACATAAGTTGTTGTTCTAGCCCACCTAAACCTATTGTTCTAGTCCTCAAATAAGTGGCTAGGATATTGTACCATCCCTTAAGTTTAAGAATAGGCTACACTACCTATGAAAGAGCCTAACACTAACTAGTAGACCTATGGATAGCCTCTTGTTGTAGGTCAAGCATCCAAAAAATCAACTGCTTCCCTTTCCTAGGAGTTTGAACCACCAAAAAATATAATGGTTTCCTTTCCTAGCAGGACGAGCCTCTCCTAGTCCTCATAGATTGAAGTTGATCTTGTTGGTTGCCTCCAAAACATAATGAATGGATGTCCTCTTATTTTACATTGGGTCTACGACCTACTCATCCCTCCTCTCTAAGATTCCCGCCAAAAACAATTAAAAAACTGTAGAACTAAGGCCTACTTGACCCCTCTCCATAGTTAGTCAAGGTAACCACAACCTAACTCCAAGAATGAATCTCACATTCACTTTTCCTTTCAATATTCACAATATACCTATTTTTATACAACTATAATTTTGAGTTAAAAGACCCTAAATCCACATAGGAACTCTCTCTGCAAACTCAACATTAAATTAGACTTGTTTATTCACACATGTGGGTGTGAATCCCGAACACAAGCCCAAAAATCCCATCAAAAAACCCACAAATCCCCACACTTCACAGAAAGGATTTTATAAAAGAAAAATCGCAATGTGAGTGTCAAGAATGGCTCCCACATGCTTGACACCTAGGTTCATGTGGTAATACCTCCTGATGCTACATAAACATCAACAATAAAGGATAACAATATTTCATTGAAATTGGCAAGCTACCCAAAACTGGCAACAATATATTGTGGACCATTCGAAATCCTAGAGAGGATTGGTCTTGTGGCATACGTTCTTGTATTACTTGCATCCATGTGCATTCATAATGTATTCCATGTATCTTTTCTTAAAAATCACATGCTTTATTATAATCATGTAATTGATTGGAATGTGATCCATGTGGAGAACGAGGGCAACTTCCAGGTCCAATCGGTGTGCATATTGGACAAGGAGGTCAAACTCTGCAATCGATCCATCGAGCTAGTAAAAGTACAATGGACTTTCTATGATCCCGAGGATTCAACATGGGAGAATGAGGATTCCATGCAGTAGAAGTACCTACATCTTTTTGGATCTTTTTAAATAATTTTTATCATACATGAGTATATAATGCACTGAGGATAGTGCATAAATAATGGGGAGGGGAATGTAATATCCCTAGGTTGGTCCCTATATTGTAAATGTACATATGTTTTATAAGATGGTGAGATAGCATGTTTTGAGGCTAGAGTTCCTATGTGATTTAGGCCAGGGAGATTATGTTTTTAAAGGCCAACAAGTCTGACAAATGTAAATTGTAATCACACTTGGATATATATTAATAAAATACTTCACTGTTGCAAACCAAGTCATACTAAGAGTATGGGCGGCTAGGACTCCACAATATCAGGGAAAGGGGGATATGATCCAAGGAAAAGGGGCTAAGCTAAGGGAATATAATAATATATTCCTAAAGTCATAATTCTTAGGATATGATTTTACCCTAGGTTCCTAAGTGGAGAAAGGAATCACCAGGTGGAGCAAAAGGTAGTTCCTTGAGTTCCATGTGTCTAGATAGGAACATGTAAATATAATGTTGGCTTTTAGTGGAAAATCATTCCATTATTCCATTCCATCAATCATACCATTTCTTGTAGAGGGTGATTTGTGGAGCTATTGTTGCCCAGTAATCATACTAGCATTGTAACCCTGTAAATCCTTTGGATTTTAGGATTGAAGAAGCAGGTTTCCAGGCCTAAGGAGCATTCTCTTTGGGTAATAAAATTGTTGGGAGTATGTTTCCATGTGTGTAGGATTAGTGGGTGTTGTTCTCTTTGAGAGTAGCCTTGTGTTCCAAGTGTCACAAAGCCTTGAGACTTCTTGGTCAGCCTGTTGTTGAAGCCCTAGAAGGGAAGGGGTACAACTAAAGGAATGTGGAGTAGTGAATGGCTACACTTGTTGGGGTTGGACAGGATGCAGGGAATGAGACTGTGAGGTGGAACTACTACTAGAGTTGGTTTCATTGGTCTTGTCCTGAGTTGTGTGTTGTGGGACTTTAGTTTACATTAGGTAAAATTTTCCCTAGTGGATTCATAGCCCCATATTGGGGGTGACCTCTTATTGAGAGTGAACGAATAACAGAGTCTCTCGCTGGGATGAACATCTCCGGTTTGTATCCAATTAGTGATTTTCATTAAAATATAAGTGTTATTTTATGTGTTTATGATGTTTACTATGTGCTTAAGTATGTTAATTCTCTGGTGGTATAATTATTTTAAATATGCATGGAATATATGTTGTTAGGACTGCATAATTGTGTTCATATGCATGACATATTGATTAATAAAATGTATCAATGTTTTAATGGGATGGATTTAAAGAAAATTCTGAATTTTTTTATTTGAAAGAAGTAACGTTTTTAATGACATATGCCCAGAAGTGAGTCTGGGGTGTGTTAAAATATATGCATAATTTTAATATTGTAATAAAAATATCCTTGGCCCCATGCCACATCCATAATTCACATTTCTATGAAGTGAAAACTTCTCCATGAAGTTTAGAGCATACTATTATTGCAACAAGTAACTAATATAGCCATGTCATAGTAGACAACTTTGACATAAAAATCAACATACCCCACTAAAATGAATCATGTAGTTCATTATACCAGATCAACATATAATTCCTTATTGGGCATATTATATTTCAAATCTTCACCATTATATTCTATTTTTGTTACTTCTCACAAAATGAGTAGAATTCTTCCTTCTATGTCAACCTTAAATAAAATATGCCCCAAAACTATTATAAATCAAATTCATAAGAATATCATTCCTATTAAACTTATACAAATCCCCTCCATTTCCAATGCACAACCACATCACAATCCATGCAAAACCACAAATTAAATATTTTCTTGTAGCACATTGACTACCAAAGTGTATTTCACTAACTACCAAGAAGAAGAGATCCATACCGTACGTAATAAAAGTGACACACACACACACATATATCATTGACTCAATCATGAAAACTAGAAATAATATAATATATTGTACATACGTGATCCAAAAAGGATCCAGAGAAGGCTAATAATAACTCAGACCTCACAGAGGCAACTTAGAACACTCAGAGTGGATCCTATATACAAAGAAAGGGAAAAAATTCAAAGTTCCCAAAACTCAGTGAAAATGGCATGATCAGGAAGAGCGTGTAGCAATATTTCTAACAACTCAAACAACTCATCAAACAGAGTTACAGGTTGAAATATATTCGCGGTCAAAGTTGTGGTCAAACAGGGCTAGTCAACAGGGGGCCACATCATCATTTGTACTGCTGACATCAACAGATGACATCAGCATGCCATGTGAAAGCACCAGAGGCTACCATGTATCACCCTCCAATGGGATTTTCGGGGTCCATGTGGACCAGTAGAAAAGTCCCACATGGCACCGTCAGGCGACACCACGTGGTACCACCTAGGAACCACAACATGTCATGTAGGGATTGATGAGGTGATTGACATCAGAAAATAGGTGGACTAATCAGTGGATTCCACGTGACCCAATCAATGGGTGACATGTGGCACCCCCAAAACACCATATGTCAACCTATGATCGAATTTCAAAATTAAAAAATGGTAGGTCCACCAAATCTGGTGAACCATGCCAATTTTTAGCAGCAGTTGGAAGGACTTCTAGAATCCACTAAAGTTAGTGGGAATCATTTATTTAAAAAAAAATAATAATAATAAATATATATATATATATATATATATACATACAACTAACACACCAAAATGGAGTCCAATGGGATTCGACCTCGAAACCTCTGTCGATGCCCAAGCCTTAACAACTCCGCCCACAACCAATGCGCCATGGGTACCTCTTGGTACATCCTCCCACATATATTACTTAAAAGGTGTAATCCTCCCAGAGATAGAGAGGGGGGCACGGACTGTACGACCTATGGGCATGGATTTTGAGATGGTCTAGTCATCATTGCAGGTTATATAGGGCACAGAAACTGAGACATAATTATTCTTGGGCCTGAGAGTGAGAGAGACAGATCGGAGCGTGGAGACAACCATTTTTGGGTAATTTGACACCACGAATTAAGTGATGATGTTTTTTTTATGAACTGAGCATTATTTCTGCAGCTTGATTTTAGAATGAGGTATATTTATGTAATTTCCAAATTCTTTTGCTGAGTTAATGAAAGAGACTACCCATTTGAGATAAAGACCTGGAGACGTATTCCACCAGGGACGAACTCAATTATCAATTTTTGTGTTCAGATATGATGTTTATGTCTCTTCATTTTCAATTTTTCCCTTTTTTAATGGTGCACTTTAATTTATGCTCATTTAATGCAATTCTGTATAAGTCACAATGAAAAGATATCAGATCATGTTGGTATCAGAGCAGTCATATTTGAATTGACTTGTTGTGTGTGGATGATTACTAGGACCAAGCATAAACGGGGTGACGGAACTCTTAATACTTTCAATCCTGAAGTTGGTCGTGTATCCAGAAGGAATAAAATGGCAGGAGAGGACAAGCTTGATGAAGAGGATAAAATTTTTTACATGTTCTTTTATCGCATGTCAGAAATGGTCAAGCGAATGTATGGATATTACGAGAAGAGGATGAAGAAGAAAGGGAAGAATAAGGAAGCACATGCATATGATGATGCTTCGGTAAACCAAGGGTATGGAGGAAATCCTCCAGAGCCTTCATCTTCACCTTCGAGTTCTAGTTCTTCTTCCTCTGAGTATTCTCATCATTCTCATCATTCTAAACATAAAGCCTCTTTTAAGAAACCATTATTAAAGCTTGATGTAAAATTTTCTTTAGCTATGTTTAATGGAGATGCTAATCCTAAAAATCTGGATAATTGGATCTGATAGGTGGAAGTGTATTGTTGTGTCCAAAATATTGATGAAGAGGAAGTTAAAGTGAAACTGGATTCTCTTCATTTGGAAGGCACCACTCTCATACGGTGGGAGAGAAAGCTTCACGACATAAGTAAGTGTTGTAAGCTTCTTTCCTCATGGTCAGAATTTAAATCAATGATAAGGAAGAAATTTTATCCATTAGGGTATTTCATAAAGAAATGATGGAATGGAAAACTTTAAGGAAAAGTAAAGGTCAAACTGTCCAAAGTTTCATGGAAGAATTCAAGAAGAAAGCTCTTGCATTGAACATTTCGTTGGATTCTTTTGAAACTTTAATGAAGTATATTGGTGCACTTCATAGTTATATTCATCATACTTTGCTCTTGTTTAACCCCACTAGTCTTGACGAATTTTGTGTGAAAGCCACTCACCTTGATAATAGGGGGAAACATGTTCAAGAAGATCCCACAAAGTAACCATCCAATTTCCGAAAAAAACTTTTAATAAGTTTAAAAGGAAGGACAAGAAGACCGCTACAATGATGAGGGAAGGAGGAAAACCATCTTGCACTCATTGCAAGAAGAACAATCACGATGAAGAACATTGTTGTAATAAGCATACAGAAAAGAAACCGAAACAGTTCGGTGGAAAGGGGAAGACAAATACCATTGCTATGTTACAACAAGATCTTGGTTCTGATTCAGGATATGAAGGAAAGATCACAATGGTTGGAGTACAAGGTAAAAATTATCTTCATGCTATTTCTAGTTCCAATGATGAACCTCATGTTGATGAATGAAAGAGGAATGAGTTCTTTCATATAAGAGTTGTATCTAAACATACTAATCTAGATACATTATTTGATCCAGGTTCCCAAGTAAACATAATATCTGAAGCACTTGTCAAGAAAATGTGTCTTAAAATGAAACCACACCTGAGACCTTATCCTGTTGGTTGGGTATGTGACAAAGCAAAACTTGATGTCGCCAAACAATGTAGGATCATATTTGTTATTCATTCAAAATAGATTGATGAAGTGGATTTGGATGTTGTACCACTTGATATATGTGGCATAGTGTTGGGAAGTCCTTATCTTTATGATAGAAAAGCAGTCTTCCTTGGTCATGAGAATAAATACCACCTTACTAAAGGGGGAGTGGAATATATTTTTAGAGATCACAGCATGAGGGTAAATACAACACTTGTTAGTGCAAGGCAAATGAAAAGACTCATAAACACTAATAAGAGATATGTACTCATGGTCATTAGAGAGAAAGATGTGGGGAAATTTGACACTTTCGAAGGGTCTAATCCAACTCATAAAAAGGAATTAATTGATATTGTTTCTAAGTATGATGATATTTTTCAAGAAATATATGGATTACCTCGTAAGAGGGAAATCCAACATGAGATACATCTTCAGTAGGAATATCCTCTTCCTAATGTGGTCATGTACATGATGTTAGTCGTGGAGATGAGAGAGATAAAGAAGTAGGTACAGGGATGATTGGATCAAGGGGTCATCAGGCCCAGTTCATCTCCTTGTGGTTCTCCAATCATGATGGTGCCAAATAAATATGGCACATGGTGAATGTGTGTCAATTACCAGGCCTTAAATAAAATCATAGTGAAAAATCAATACCCTCTTCCTCGCATAGATGATTTACTTGATCAATTGAAGGATGTTATCTATTTCACTAAGTTGGATTTGTGCAGTGGAAATCATCAAATTAGAGTCGTAGAAAAGGATGCATGGAAAACTGTCTTTAAAACCAAACAGGGATTGTTTGAGTGGTTAGTTATGTCATTTGGGATTTTTAATGCTCTGGCAACTTTCATGTGTGTGATGAATGATGTATTCAGGCCTTTCAAAGATGAATTTGTGATTGTATATTTATATGAAATTATTTCTTTTAGCGAGACCTGGGATGAGCATGTGAGGCATGTAAAGCAAGTACTAGATACTTTTCAAAGAGAAAAGTTGTATGTAACATTTTCTAAATGTGAATTTGGCAAGACTTCACTTGTGTACTTAGGTCATATTGTAGGAGGAGGACAATTGAAATAGACCCTTCCAAAATTGATGTAATTGTAAATTGGCCTGAGCCAAAAAGTGTAACCAAATTTCGAAGCTTCTTAGGTGCAGTCCAGTATTGGAAGAGACTCATTCCCAAGTTCTCCTTCATAGCATCTCCTCTGGATGACTTAAGTAGTGTGAAGAACACTTTTCAGTGGGAAGGAAAGAAACAAAAATATTTCAACACTTTGAAGGGGAAGATCAATAAAACACCAATATTAGCACTGTCGAATCTTCAACGATATTTTGAGATCGAGATAGATTTCAACAGATATGCCATGTGTTCATTACTGATGCAATATCGTAAGCCTATTTGTTACCACTCTGAAACTTTTAACCAAGTTGTTGTTAACTATCCTACTTATGATAAAGAGTTGTATGGATTAGTCCATAGTGTAAATAAATGGAAGCACTACTTGTTAGGGAAGGAAACAATCATACATATAGATCACCAACCTTTACAGTATCTTCAAGCATAGATCAAATTGCAACAATCTCAACACTACAGGTGGATGGATTTTCTATATCAGTTTCACTTAGTAATCAAGTACAAAAAGGGTAGAAGTAACAAGGTAGCTGATATGCTTTCCAGACCTCCTATTGCAGCTTCTATTGTTTTGAAGAATGCTTCTTTATCTCATGATATATATATATAGAACAATATGTCATTAATGAAGATTTTAAATAAGTATATGTGAATCTAACCCTTGGTGCACAGATAGAGAACTATTGTCTGCAGGGAAAACTACTCTACCATATTGGAAAGCTATGTATTCCTACAAGTGAACGATTCCATGTACTACGAGAAGCTCATACTTCTCTTGTATCTAGGAATTTTGGGGTAGGAAAGACTATGGCTCATTTGGAGAGTTTTTGTTACTAGCCTCAAATGAAAACAATTGTAACTAAATATGTAAAGGGGTGTGTGATGTGTTCTATTTGTAAGCCCACTAATAGAAAACTTGGGATATACTCACCACTCCTTGTTCCATCCCATCCATGGGTAAGTGTCTCCATGGATTTTGTAGGGGGTTTACCAATGACCAAAGAAGGTCATGATTATTTGTATGTTTTAGTGGATAGGTTTAGAAAGATGTGTATCTTGATGCCATGTAAAAAGAAGATCACTACTGAGCAGACTGTTAATCTCTTCTTTCAACATGTTTGGGTTCAATTTGGATTCCTGCATCTATCGTCTTACACCGAGATACTTGATTCATTGGGGAATTTTGGACTAGCTTGTGGAGAATGTGATGCAGGAGCATCGTAAGAAGTCAAGCGAGCATGGAGGCGAAGGACGGCTGGAAAGTGCAACACACATTTTTCACGTTTTGAAATGTTTCAAAATTTTAAGGGAGAGGATATTAATGTAATAGTTAGGAAGATGGTGTACTTGCATTTATATCTTGGAGGTTGTAAACAGATCTTGAGCGATTGCTCTCATTTGTATAACATTAAGGAATTTATGTATAGTTAATGAAAGTAGGTAGATTTGAATGTTAGATTAGACAGTTTAGAGAGTAGGAGGGAAAACGGATATAGACACCCTCATCTTTGTATTATGACATTCATTGTAATTGTATCATTTGCATAGAGCAGAAAAAGAAGGAAGCTGTAGCAGAGAGCTGTAGAGAAGAACCCATGTACAGAATCTTTGAATTAATATATGAAGCTTTAAATAAGACTCATGGTGTTATGATTTTTTCTGTGTATACATGCTGAATGGGATGCTGATAGTAGTGTTATTCTCTCTGTTATGCATTTTTTTTAATACTATGTGTATGTATGATTTCATGTTAATGTTTGAAGACTGAGAGAGAGAGTGAATGAGTTTCAATTGTTTCTCTTCCCGAGTGAGAGAAGTTCCTGCAAGGAGTGCACTGATGAAGGTTCAGAGTTTATCTCAGAAAGCTTAGGAGGGATACCGTTGTTCTCATTCCAGCATAAGTTCAAGTGAAGCACAAAATTCGTGCAAGGTGTACTCACGTTGGTTGAAAGCTAGAACTTATCAACCAAGGGGAGAGTTGAAGGACTGTTATTGTCGAAGGGTGCACAGAGTCGAGAAATCAAATACTTAGAAGTATTTGAAGGTCTGCTGCAAGGAGTGCGTGCAGGAACCCTTTTGGAGGCTTGAGTTTGTAAGTGAAAGCTCAGAAGGTATAATACCTTTGAAAACTTCAAAAGAGGATGGAGGTCGAACTACTTCAAAGGGAGACGAGGGTCGAAATCATCCAGCAAACACAAAGTTTAGAAGGGAGAACCTTGGTTTATTTTGCAGAAGTTGTCCAGGAGAAATGAGGGTTCGAAATTCTCTATGGAGAATTCATGAAGTCGCGAGGACCATGGGATTCCAGTGAAGTTGCAAGAAGGATAAGCATTGGATGAATCCACCCTTCAGGAGGTAAGAATCAACGTGGATCATTGATCGTGTTTTGCACAAGATGTCAGATCATTTTAACATTTCGGGGATCCTGATGACAAGGAGTTGAGCTCAGTGGAACGAAAGTCCCGAAGTCATGAGTTGCGATAGGAATTGGAGGGGAGTTTCGAGATTTTGACACTTCGGGAGCTCGGGGGTTGAGAGGAGTCAATTTCAACCGTAGGAGTTGCGAAGTGGCGAGAGCTAAGAGCTCGTGTGAATGCGTTGCACATCTGTCAGGTGGGGACCGCAAGGGTGACAGGTGGTGTGTACTCGCGCATCAAAGGGTCAACTCATAGTTACCCTATGGCATCTCAGGATTTCACAAGGGAGGAGCACCAAGGCTCTACACTTCAACTCATGAGGTTGCAAGTTGCGAGAAGTGTGAAAGGGAAGTCAAACTATCACTGACTATCGCATTTCGGGGTTTCGTAGGAAAAGAGCACGAGAGCTCAATGCTAAAATTCGCAAGATCGCAAGATTGCGAAAAAAAATCTTTGTGTCTGTTTGCATAAGGGGGTTTTAGAAGGACCTGTGGATCGATGCATTGAAGTTTTCAATAGGGATCTGAAAGATCCACTTCATCTCAAATCGATTAGAATGATCCTGTGAGCGGATCTCAGCCTGCAGGTTGGGGGTCTGCGCCAAGTGGTATCAGAGCACAGAAAAAAGTTCTTTGTTTTCTATAGCAGAGAAAAGAGAAACATTTCTCAGCCATGTCGCCGAGAAGAAGAGATAGGCCAATGCCTGATCCAACAGTGGAGAGGGAAATGTGTGAACTATGTGCCAGGCTTGATGCCATGGAGACAACATAGAGGTGCATAGTCAACACTGGGGATATCAGTGAGGCTGACAGTGAAAATGGAGTTTGACACAAAGAAGAAGTTGTAGTCGAAGATGTTGTGGATGAATGCCTATTCAGGGCTATCGCTAGGATAGGTGCCAGAGAAAAAATGGACATTCCAGTATATGAAGGAAGCCTGGATGTTGAAGAGCTTCTAGACTCGATTAGAGCTCTGGATAAATACTTCGATTATGAGGATGTCGAGGAAGACAGGAAGGTCAAACATGCTGTCACAAGACTCAAAGGGCTTGCAACATTATGGTGGGATGAACTCCAGTCTAACCGATGCTATAAAGGCAAGCATAAAATCAAGAGTTGGGATAGAATGGTTGCAAAGATGAAAGACAAATTCATACCCAAGGATTATCAAATTACTCTGTTTCGGAGGATGCAAAATTTTAGACAGAAGATGATGTCGGTGAAAGAATACACTGAAGAGTTATACAAGATAAACATCAGGGAAGGTCATCAGGAAAGCGATGATGAAAAGGTTTCCAGATACATGAATGGTCTACGATATGACATCCAACATGAGATGAGCATGATGATCATTCGAATTGTGGAAGATGCTTATCAGATGGCTCTGAAAGCTAAAGAAAAGCTGAGCCGAAAGCAAGGTCAAAGAGGCCAAGGTCAGGGATGATTTTAAGGATGGAAATTTATTTTAAAATGTAGAAACCTTGGTGAATATTAGTAATCCTTCATAAGCCAACTATAAATGTTTGGCGATATATTTGTAAAAGTATTCAATTTTCTAAGGATTTTATACAGTTTTTATAAAATTTTGGCGATTTTTAAGGTAAAATAATTGTATCCTATAGAATTTGGGTGAATCATTTTTAAAATAGTGAATCTCGTTTTTGGAAAAACCATGGAAAATTAGCCCATGAGCGAAATTTAGCCCCTAAAATCATCCCTGGCCAAGGTAGAAATCAAGCCAGAGGCAAAACAATTTCCCAAGATAGGACTCAGAAACCTCAAGAAGAGGGGAAGAAACCTCAAACTCAGCATGAAAGAGGAGGATGCTCACAGAGAGGGTAGTATGCTGATGGAAATACTTTTCCTCAAGCTCGAGGAAGAGGAAGAGGCAGAGGATGTGAAGTGAAATGTTTTGTCTATGGAGAAAATGGACATAAATCTTATGAGTATCCAGACAGAAATAAAGATGGTGGTGAAACTCACATTACCGAAGCACAAGGACAGAATGTTGAGGCAGAAGATGCTAAGGGCGGAAGATCCTTGATGATGAGGAAAGTTCTCTTAACACCAAAGAAGGAGGCAGAGAACCCAGCCCAAAGGAACAGTCTGTTTCGGACTGCTTGCAAGAAAAAAGACAGGGTATGCAAAGTCATCGTGGATAGTGGTCGCATAGACAATATCGTTTCTACAGAGATGGTAGAAAAGTTGGAGTTGGAGACTATCGCACATCCAATCCCATACAGAGTTTTGTGGCTACAAAAAGGACATCAGGTAAATGTCACTAAACATTGTTTAGTTGAATTTAAAATAGGGGGATATAAGGATGAAATATTATGTGATGTCATTCCCATGGATGTTTGTCATCTATTGTTGGGTATACCATGGCAATATGACAGGAATGTGGTTCATGATGGAAGAAAGAACATATACACCCTGGAGAAGAATGGGAGGACACACATGTTTCTTTCGATTAAGGATAAAGAAGTGAAAACAGAGGTAAGCAACACTGTACTTCTCATGAGTGGGAAGGAACTTCTTAATGAGGTTAAGAAGAAATAAGACACACAATTTTTTGTGGTCAGGAATCCTAGAATTGTTTTGACCATTACAAGAGTGGATGATTTACCAGACGAAATCCAAAAGTTGCTAGAAGAATTTGCTGATATAGTAGTGGATGAACTACCTTGTTCGTTGCCACTGATCAGAAGTATAATTCATCACATTGATCTTATACCTGGAGCCAGTTTACCAAACAAAGCTGCGTACAGTTTGGCATTGCAGGAGAATGAAGAAGTCAAGAGACAAGTCCAGGACTTAATGGACAAGGGATTGGTAAGAGAAAGCTTGAGTCCATGTGTTGTTCCAACAATGCTCAGCCCAAAGAAAGATGGAGGCTGGAGAATGTGTACAAACTCGGGAGAGATCAATAAGATTACCATCAGATATAGATTTCCATTGCCAAGGATGGATAACTTGATGGATTGCTTGAGTGGAGCAAGATTTTTTTCAAAGATTGATTTGAAAAGCGGATATCATCAAATTCGTATGGGAGAAGGTGATGAATGGAAGACAACATTCAAGATGAATGAAGGGATGTATGAATGACTTGTTATGCCATTTGGATTAACAAATGCACCCAGTACTTTCATGAGGTTGATGAATGAATTCCTGAAAGAGTTCATCAGGAAATTCGTCATTGTATATCTTGATGATATATTGATTTTCAGCAAGACTAAAGAAGAACACTTGGAGCATTTAGCTACAGTGATGAGGAGATTATAGCAAGATAAATTGCTGATAAACATGAAGAAATCATCATTTATGAGAAAAGAACTCAGTTACTTGGTTTAGTTATCTCTGCAAATGAGCTGAAGATGGATCTAGAAAAGGTGAAAGTGATTAAGAATTGGCCATCGCCGAAAAGTGTGTTTGAAGTTCGAAGCTTCCATGGTTTAGCTAGTTTCTACAGGAAATTCATTCAAAATTTCAGTGGGATTAGAACACCAATGATGGATACAGTGAAGAAAAGACACAATTTTTTTCATTGGACAGAGGAAGCAGAGAAGAGTTTCAATCTGCTGAAGAAGAAGATCATGGAGCAACCAATTTTGGTTTTGTCGGACTTTAGCAAGACATTCCAGGTCAAGTGTGACGCGAGTGGGTTTGCAATTGGAGCAATCTTGAGCCAAGATGACAGGTTGGTTGCATACTTCAGTGAAAAATTGAATGAAGCAAAGATCAAGTACTCCACATATGACAAGGAATTCTATGCAGTCATACAAGTGCTGAAGAAGTGGAGGCACTATTTGGTTCCTAAGGAGTTTGTTTTATACAGTGATAATCATGCTTTACAATTCATGACTCGACAAGAGAAGTTGAACCAAAAGCATGCAAAATGGGTTGAATTCATGCAGAATTTTACTTTTCTAACAAAGCATATTTCTAGAACTGCTAACAGAGTTGTTGATGTTTTGAGAAGGAAATGTTTGCTTATGTAGGAATTTAGAGTCAAAACTTTGGGTTTTGATAACCTCAAAGAGATGTACAGGGATGACCCAGATTTTATGGAAGCGTATGAAGCATATGAGAATCCAATTCTCAGGGACAAAAGCCAATAGACTGAATATATGATCCAGGATGGATTATTATTCAGGGGCAATCAACTATGTATTCCAAAATGATCCATGAGGGAGAATCTGCTGAAAGAGAAACACAGTGGAGGATTGGTCGAACACTTCGGTCATGACAAGACGTTATCAAAATTGAATGGCTCATATTTTTGGCCAGGAATGAGGACAGATGTTAAGAAGTTTGTGGACAGATGCAGAATTTGTCAGCACACAAAAGGGAAAAGGTAGAACACAGGGTTATATCAGCCATTACCCATACCAGAAAGGCCGTGGGATGCAGTAAGCATGGATTTCATATTGGGACTGCCAAAAATGAAAAGAGGCTGTGATTCAATATTTGTGGTAGTCGACAGATTTTCAAAGATTGCACATTTCATACCATGCCATAAAACCAGCGACGCAACTCAAATTGTGAACCTGTTTTTCAAAGAATTCATCAGACTTCATGGGTTGCTAAGGAGTATTGTTTCTGATCGAGATACCAAGTTCATAGGACATTTTTGGAGGAATTTATGGAAGAAGTTGGGGACAAGTTTGTCTTTTATCTCAACTTATCATCCTCAGATGGATGGGCAAACAAAATTTGTGAAAAAAATCTTTGGAGATTTACTGAGGAGCCTAGTGACTGAACACCACAGTTAGTGGGATCACATTCTGCCACAGGTGGAATTCTCTTATAATGATTCGATCAATAGAAGCACAGGGTAGAGTCCATTCCAAATTGTATATGGAATGCAGCCAAGGGGATTTTCTGAATTGAAAGATTGGGAACGAAATGAATTCAGAAGTGCTAGTGCAGAGGACTTTGTAAAAGCAATGAAGGAGCTTCACAACCGATTCAAAGAGTGATTGCAGAATTCCAATCAAGAATACAAGCACAGAGTAGATCAACACAGGCGAGAACTTCAATTTGAAGTTGGTGATTTGGTTCTTTCACATCTAAGGAAGGAAAGGTTCCCAAGGGGAACATATAACAAACTAAAGATGAAGAAGATTGGACCATGCTGAGTCATGAAGAAATTTGGGGCAAACACATATGAGATTGAATTACTCGATGGGATCAAAATTTCACCGATATTCAATGTTGTGAATTTGTAACCTTATAGAGATGAAGAAGCAGGAGCAGAGAATGAACAGACAAAAGTTTAGTTGACCAAACAAATGCCTGCAGATGAAAATCCACAGATGGAAAGTATAATTGGCAAGAGAGTCAGCAGGAAGACCAGGATGAAAGAATATTTTGAATACTTGGTCAAGTGGAAGGGACATCCAGTTGAAGATGCCAACTAGGAAAATGAAGCAGAAATTCATAAGCATGGACATACCATGCAAGAGCTCATGAACAAGAGTTCATGAAATTTTTCGAGCGAGGGAGTATGATGCAGGAGCATCGTAAGCAGTCAAGCGAGCGTGGAGGCAAAGGACAGCTAGAAAGCACAACACACATTTTTCACGTTGTGAAATGTTTCAAAAATTTAAGGGAGCGGATATTAATGTAATAGTTAGGAAGATGGTGTACTTGTATTTATATCTTGGAGGTTTTAAACAGATCTTGAGTGATTTCTCTCATCTGTAGAACATTAAGGCATTTATGTATAGTTAATGAAAGTAGGTAGATTTGAATGTTAGATTAGACAGTTTAGAGAGTAGGAGGGAAAATGGATATAGACACCCTCGTATTTGTATTATGACATTCATTGTAATTGTATCATTAGCATAGAGAAGAAAAAGAAGGGAGTTGTAGTAGAGAGATGTAGAGAAGAACCCATGTACATAAGCTTTGAATCAGACTCATGGTGTTATGATGTTTTCTCTGTATACATGTTGAATGGGATGTTGATAGTTGTGTTATTCTCTCTGTTATGCATTTGTTTTAATACTGTGTGTATGTATGATTTCTTGTTAATGTTTGAAGTCTGAGAGAGAGTGAATGAGTTTCAATTGTTTCTCTTCCCGAGTGAGAGAAGTTCCTACAAGGAGTGTAGTGAAATGTCCACAAGGAGTGCATTAACGAAGGTTCAGAGTTTATATCTAAAAGCTTAGGAAGGATACCATTGTTCTCATTCCAGCAGAAGTGAAAGTGAAACACAGAAGCCGTGCAATGTGTACGTAGGCCGGTTGAAAGCTAGAACTTATCAACCAAGGGGAGAGTTGAAGGACTGGTGTTGTCGAAGGGTGCAAAAATTCGAGAAATCAAATGCTTAGAAGTATTTGAAAGTCTGTTGCAAGGAGTGCATGCAGGAACCCTTTTGGAGGTTTGAGTTTGTAAGTGAAAGCTTAGGAGGGATAATACCTTTGAACACTTCAAAGGAGGATGGAGGTCGAGCTACTTCAAAGGGAAACAAGGGTCAAAATCATCCAGCAGAAGTAAAGTTCAGAAGGGAGAACCTTAGTTTATTTCATAGAAGTTGTCCAGGAGAAACGAGGGGTCAAAATTCTCTGTGGAGAATTCGCGAAGTCGCGAGGACCGTGGGATTCCAGTGAAGATGCAAGAAGGATAAGCATTGGATGAATCCACCCTTTGGGAGGTAAGAATCAATGTGGACCGTTGATCGTGCTTTTCACATGCCATCAGATCATTTCAGCATTTCGGGGATCCTGACGACAAGGAGTTGAGCGTAGTGGAACGAAAGTCCTGAAGTCGCGAGTTGCGATAGGAATTGGAGGGGAGTTTCGAGATTTCGGCACTTCGGGAGCTTCGGGGTTGAGAGGAGTCAATTTCAACTACAAGAGTTGTGAAGTGGCAAGAGTCAAGAGCTCGTGTGAATGCATGGCACATCTATCAAGTGGGGACCGCAAGGGTGACAGGTGGTGTGTACTCGCACATCGAAGGGTCAACTCATAGTTACCCTATCGCATCTCAAGAGTTCACAAAGGAGGAGCACCAAGGCTCTACACTTCAAATCGTGAGGTTGCGAGTTGCGAGAAGTATGAAAGGGAAGTTGGACTATCGCTTACTATCGCATTTCAGGGTTTTCTTCATGAGATTGCGAAAAAAACGCTTGTGTCTGTTTGCATAAAGGGGTTTCAGAAGGACCTATGGATCGATTCGTTGAAGGTTCTGATAGGGATCTGAAAGAGCCACTTTGGCTCAAGGTGATTAGAACGATCTTATGAGCGGATCTGAGCCCATGGGTTGGGGGTCTGCGCCAGAATGATTGACACCAAATTGAATTGGAACACTACTTTCCATACACATATAGACTAACATACAAACGTGGTAACCCGAACAGTGGTACTTTTTCTTCGAGGCTTTTCCAACAAGCGTCCCAAGGTATGGGATGAATAGATACCCTATGTACAACATGCGCCCAACCGAGCTGTACATTCCTCCACTTAGATTTCACCTTTTGAGACATGTTTTCGGTACCTACCAAAGATTCCTTTGGACTTCATGTACGGTAGATATGTTGATGTAAATGAAAAATGAACAGAGGACAGATCTTGCAAGTTCATCCAAAGGATTCAACATATACACCAGGCAGTCCAGGAAAAGTTGGAGAAAAGTCAAGAAAAGTACAAATCTTGGCATGACAAGCACAGGGTTGATCATTAGTTCAGGTTGGAGACTGGGTATGGCTTCACATCAGCAAGGAGATATTGAAGGATGAAGTAAAGAAACTCAATCCCATTCATTATGGACCCTTCACTATCTTGGAGAAAAGAGGTACCAATGTTTTTTGTCTGGATATTCCACCTTGTATCTAGATTTACTTAGTTGTGAACGTTGCGAAATTGAAACTTTTTGAGCCTCCCATGATCATGGATAAGGATTATGAAGTTTCAATACCATCATTTGATGAGTTTGCACCTGATTACATGGATGAGATACAAGCATATATCATCTTGGATAGGAAGACGAGGACTTCGCGCAGGGGTGATGTTGATTATCTTCGAGTAGGCTTAAAAGGAACACATCCAGGTAAGACAAAGTGGATCAAGAAGGACAAAGTGAGGGGACTCTTCCCTCACTTACCAGTTGATTGATGAAATCTTTTGGTGGTCCAAAAATCTCTCAGTGGGAAGGAATGATCCAAAAAGGATCCAGAGAAGGATAAGAATAACTCATAAATCATAGAGGCAACTCAAAATGCTCAGAATGGATCCAACAAATAGAGAAAGTGAAAACATTCAGAATTCCCAAAACTCAGTGAAAATGGCATGATTGTGAATAACATTTCACAATCTTTCTAATGGCACAAACGAATCATCAAGAAGAGTTACAGTTTGAAAGACATTCGCGGTCAAAGTTGTGGTCAAATAGGGCCAGTCAACAAGGGGCCACATCATCATCTGTACTGTTGGAGTCAGCATGATGTCAGCGGCTGACATGGCAGGGTGACATCAGAATGACGACTACTAACATCATCATGCCACATGGTAGCACCATAGTCTCCCACGTGTCACCCACTAATGGGATTTTTAGGGGTCCATGTGAACTAGTAGAAAAGTGCCATGTGGCACCTCCAAGCGACGCCACATGGAACCACCTAGGAAGTGACACGTGTCATGTACAGATTGACTGGGTGATTGAAGTCAGTAGAGAGGGGGACTAATCAACAGGTGCCACATGGCCCAATAAGTTGGAAGGACTTCTAGACTCCGCTAAAGTTAGCGGGAATTATATATTCCAATATATATATGTATATACAACCAACACACCAAAATGGATTTCGGTGGGATTCGACCATGGAACCTTCGCCGATGCCCAAGCCTTAACAATTCCACCCACAACCAATGCACCACAGGTACCTCTTCGTACATCCACCCACATATATTACTTAAAAGGTGTAATACGCCGATATCCGGAGAGGGGGACATGGACCGTATGACCTATGGGAATGGATTTTGAGACGATATAGTCATCATTGCAGGTTATAGAGGGCACGCAAAATGAGGCAAAATTATTCTTGGGCCTGGGAGTGCCAGAGTCGTATCAGAGCGTGGAGATAGTTAGGTTTGGGTAATTCGATGCCACAAATTCAGTGGTGATGTCTTTTTTTTTATTTGAGCATTATTTATGCAACTTGATTTCAAAATGAGGTATATTTATGTAATTTCCAAATTCTTTTTCTAAGTTAATGAAAGAGCCTACCCATTTGAGAGCAGGACCTGGAGACGTAGTCCACCAAGGATGAACTTTGTTATGAAGTTTTTGCGTTCATATTTGATTCTTATCTCTCTTCATTTTTAATTTTTCCCTTTTTTAATGGTGCACTTTAATTTATGCTCATTTAATGCAATTCTTTATAAGTCACAATGAAAAGATCTTGGATCAATACTTCACATGATCATTAACTCAATCATAAGAAATATAAATAATATAGTGTACATGCTTCTAGAATCTACAAGATTCACATACTAAGTATTGGTTGTTATTTTTATCTTGGCGATAAATATATGTTTCCAACATAGTTCCCATGATGGGAAACAATTCACTTGTCTAAACATTTTACTTATTATTAAATTCTATGCAAGAAATTTGACAAGTTAGGTTTGAGTTCACAATTCAAGTTCATGTAGACTTGTAAATAGAGATGAGCTACAAGGATTTTCCAATGGAAACACTAGCCTTGTAAACACCCATACCAAATGGGTTTCATAAGGGAAATATAACACTACTAGTCTATCATCATTCGCCTTGTAATCACCCAATTCAATTATTTTTTCTCAACAATAATAATCATTTTATAGAAGCCAATGTTGGTTTTAAGAATCCATGCACACTAATTTTTACAATGGGAATACACACACACACACACACACACACACACACATATATATATATACATATGGGTAAAATAGACATGTCTTATTTAGTAAAGATCTAAATTATGTGAAACTAGTTGCATTCGAAAGAGAGAAATCCCTAGTGTTTCCAGTACAAATTTCATAATTATATCTTAAATATTGTACACATGGTATTTTGTAGAAGTTCATTCTGCGGAAAAGGACAAAATTTAGAAAGGTTTGGGAAATCTACTATAACTTTAACTTGGCACACCAAATTTTGGTTAGACCTTTGGATTTTCAGAGAAGACATATCAATGTACTATATCCTAAAATTTCAAGACTCGATTGAATGGCCAAAATTTCATAAATACATCAAAAGGAACATTGACCAGAAGGATAGACTCCAAATTAGGGTTTCAAAGACATGAATTAAGAATCAATTGCAATACCCCATTTTTATGGAGATGAAGATGAAGTCAGTATTATGGAATGTTTGAGTTTGGTAAAGGAATATGGTATGACTCTTTCAAGGGAAATAAATTATTTGTCTGGTGAAGCTTAGAAATGGTGGTTGATTATTGATGATGATACTAGATGGAACGTCACATCAGAAGAATTTGAAAAACTCTTCTCAGATAAATGGAATAGGGATACAGAAATGGAGGCAATGTATGGAATTCAAGATGAGTTAAAAGAAGAAAAATAAGATATAGAGAATAAAGGTGGTGAGCTATCTAAGATATGAGACCTTAATGAAGCACTCATTAAGGAAGCTCAAAACTTAGAACAAGTTAAGACTATCAGAGGAACGTTGGAAAATGAGGGGGTCAAGGGAAGAATTGAAAAACAAACATGAAGAGATATATAGACTATAAAACCATAATAAAAAACTTCTAGATGATGTGAAGAGATTGAAAGAAGAAAAGAAGAATTATCAAAATCAAGAATAAACTACAACCTTGGATGACGAATCTACCAAAACACTTGGAGAGGAAATTTGCAAGAAGGTTAAGGAATCTCTAAATACTGATGAGGTAAAATAAAAAACAAAATCCAGAATTGAAGAATGGCGTCAAAATTTGATAAATGGGGTGATATTGTAGCTTCAAAAGGAGAAACAAGACAAGATTCAATCTTGGCACAATATTGTAGACCATGGTTCTCAGAGGTTACCAACAAAGGTACCATTGTAGTCTAGCAGCGCTGGCATATTCAACCTTCCACAAGGGAAGGAGGTATCACCCAAAGCACATGAAATACTTGTGTATGGTGAAATGAGTCAATGAGGATGCATCATCAGGTCTGATTCAACACAATGCATATCCATACTTAAACATAAAAAAATTATATCACCAAGAGTCTAAAACAACATAAACATTAGATAAACTACATTTCACAATGTAAAGACAAGTCTATACATCAGAGGCATTCATAGATACAAATTGGATACCAAATACATAGGAATGAAGTAGTTGTGCATCCTAGAGACTAAAGATTCATATGCATCATAAAAACAAATTAGAGCCCGAATAATATCTTATATTAACACCATCTCGAAACTGGCCATACATGGAGTTGTTGATCTATATGTAGCTTAATACCTATTTTCTTCTTATATCTCTTTACGTAGAATTTTTTTTAGTCAAGGCGAGTTCATTTATGGAGGGTGTATTTTATTTCCCAACGAATTCCGCAATATAAAAAACAACTCTCTTCTCCGCCGCATACAAATTGCACCAACACTTAAACATTTTCTTGATACATGGTGGGTTCACGAGTTGGCAGACTCATGGGTTCACTTGCTCTCCATTTTTAAGTTCTCTACCACAAAAATACACCAAAACATTTGTGGTCCTCATAATGGCCCTTGTATATAATTTTCTTCATATCCTTTACACCACGGGTTTGCAGGTTGCCGGAATCGTAGACTCATCCTCACATTTATTCCATGCTTTCCACCCTGCCACCCCACCATTATATCTCCCTTAACTTTGTAACATTTCTATAGATCTATTTAATGCTATTCCTATGTAAAGTAAGTGTTAATTGAATTCTAAAAAGGTCATTATTGATTGCATACTTCTCTAGGTAATGTCATTTGATTTTTATTAACTTCTCCATTGAAAAGGAATTAAATCATATCACTGAAGAAGATTATATTTCAATATTCTAAATAATTATATGCATAGTTCTCCAAATACACTACAATGACCATGAGAAAGCAACATTTTTATGGAGACACATTGAACTTGTTCACACGAGAAGACTACAATTTCCACTAGTCAAGGTCTTACTGGTATTTCACAACATTTACCTTACTAGAAATAAATGAGAATAAGACTTGGACATCATGTATTGGTCTATCTAGATGCATTCTTGAAGTTTTCGATTGAAAAGACATGGTCTCCTGGTGTGACGACAAGTTTATTCAAAATCGAAGGGAAATTATACTACACAAAGGATCCCATATCTCTTTAGCTCCTTCAACTTTTAGGAATATGCTAAAATTACAAGAGTCGAATATTAAATTCAAAGGAGACGAAGCTAGAAGTTCCCTTAAGGAGAAGAACAACGGATTAGAGCTCATGCACAAATGCTTAGAAGATCCTTCAACAATGCTAGAGGATATATCCATAATAGATGTTAGTTCATTGGAAAATCCCTACCGAGAAGTAGTGTGTCTTTTTACTATAATTATAGGAAAAAAGTCTATGGAAACCATTCCTCAGTTGATTCTTTATATCTTATATTTTACAATCCATGAACAAGAGATTTTTTATTGGGGAAAAATTGTCTCTACTGAAATTTCTTCACAATTATCAAATTTTAAAGACACTAAGAAATTATACGTGGCCTCCTTCTTGATATTTGTTATTACTTACTATCATATGTTCAAGGGATTGAACAAAATGAAAAGGGAAAATTGTTATGTTGACCTGGTCACAATGTCGTATCAGGCCCTGTGGAGGAAAAAGGGTTCTCACTACTTTTATGAAGTATATAATGAATTTGTGTCTATTTTTAAGAAGTTGGTCTTTGGAGAAAATACATTCAAATTGTGACATGAAGCATTAACTTTTGTAAATAATATGGGGATTGTATAAGATATGGAAAAATACAATATTATAAGAATCTATTGCTCTCATGAAAAAACCCTTTATCTTCCTTACTATGTTCTAGATAGATTATTTGTTGTTGAACTGGCAAGGAAATACATGTCCTGGTTTCATTTATTCTATGAGAAAAATAAAAAGAAGTTTATCCCACTACATTGGAAGGTTGGCGAAATATTTCTAAGCCGAACTTCTATTGATAAACTTGCTACACAATTTGATCAATATAACATGAAATTTGCAAAAGAAATTAAGTGTTTTAACCCTAATCATTTTTTCCATGATCAACTAGTATCAATTGGATTCGGTATTACACTTATTAATACTTTTATATTTGGAGAAGAATAAGGAGATAGCCATGATCCTCCGACTGAATGTATTGAAAGGAAAGAAGGTGATATTGAAACCATCATAAGTACTATAGATCAGTATAAGCAAAGAGGAAAACCCTCTAATGAAAAGAATGTTGAATCTCCTATCACTTCCCGGAAGAGCACCCTATCCAAAAAGAACTCTCGGTCTACAAAATATCAACAGAAATAGTCTTCAATGAATAATTCAGATGATGGAGTTGATAAGAACCCTCCTCACACAAAATTGGAAAATTCTCATAAATTGCAAGTAAAAATAAAGAGGACTAGTTCTCAGCAAGAAAATGAAGAGCACATACATGAGAGATATATCCATCTCAAATACATGGATTTAGAAGTTGATATAGAAAATATCCAGTTCTGTAATAATAAAGAATGAGTACAGGAAAATATACAATCTGTGGTTTAACTAGCTATTCACAATGAAGAGTTTTTAGAAGAAGAGTAATTTTCCATCCATAATGCTTTATTTGATAAAGACTCAAGAAAACTAATTTTTGAAAAGAAACTTTCAAAAATTAAAAAGGACAAAACTCGTTCTACATTTAACCTTAATAACATGCTTCCATCTAGAATTGCTAAGATTTATAAGGTTACAACACATGATATGGATGTTTCAATAGATGATATGGAAGATGAGAATTCCAGACTTAAATAAAGGATACAATAATTAGAGTTTACTCTAATTCCTCCACCAATATTAGCCATCCTTGTTGCAACAGTTCAACCTGGAAGGAATTTTGAGAAAATTTCAGAGTCAAGTATAAGATTAAAAGGGACCTCAGGCCTACTTGCTGCAACCATACATTATGTTGAACAAAATATTAAAAAAATAATGTATCTTATTTTAAATACATGGGATCTAGCAAGTAGCTTTGTTTCTCTTGGTTCCAAGATTCAAATACCAAAGAGTATTTGAAAGATGACGTTGAAAATTGTTATCACCAAAAAATTGCTCAAACAAATACAGACAATGGATTAAAAACCCAACACAACATACTACCAATAACTATGGAAGGATCACATTCAATTTGGCAAGATACCCACAAAAATATAAAAAATGGTTATGAAGTTTCACGCGTATTCAGCAAAAGAAACGCATGCACATCCACGCAGCATAACATGGTGTACAATGAAAAAAGTTCTCGGAGTACATGACTGACAGTAAAAAAACTTGCATGGATGCATAAATAGCACATTCATGATTTTGGTCGGGCCTCAACCACTTTTTGGATGGAGTGGATCTCCCCCATACCCAAAATCACCCCAAACTTCTGCCTTGGGATCACTAAAACATTGCATGGTGTACATAATGTATACTTCCTAATGGAATTAATCAACATAGTGGTTCTTATCACAAACAAAAGACCACTTATTAATTTAATCTAAAATGATTCTGGAGTTGATTAACTAAAAACTACTACTGTCTTTGAGACTGAACTAATGCATGCATTGGATGAAATGTAATTGGTAGAAAAACTAGGAGTGACAAAATAGAGTTCTCTATCGAGCCCTGACATGCCTATGAACTGTATGATGCTTCTTAGAGGGTAATTGGCTGCATGGGAAGATCTTCTACTCCTTTACAGAATTTCTGGAGTGATTTGTAACCGAAACCGAGACATAACCCTATGTCTGTGTTTGAGCTCTCAGTCATTAAGTGTACTTCGTTTCGACTTGTCAGCTTCCATATCTACTTTTGAAAATATTTTCTCGAAAGGTCACCGACTCAGTGGTCATGGATGGAGATGTGGAGTCAAACATCCAATGAGAGATGATACGAGTGGATGTGGACTACATGGATGCAGATGACGTGGAGAGAGGAATCAAGAATGTGAGTGGCAGTGAAATGGGATGACATGCAGGAGGGAGGTGATAGTTATCATGTGGTGAGAGGAGTGTTTGGATATAAGGGAGGTCATAGGAGTATGAGTGGAGGATAGATGATGCACGGTGAGAGGGGCGGTATCGGGAGGTAGTCTGACAAGATTCCAGAGGGTGGGGGGATAGGTGGTAAGCATATTAGAGAGAGGGGGGTATAAAATCATGAGGAGGCACCATGTTAGGTGGGCCTGAGCATGGGGAAACCACTTTTCCTGATCCACCCCCTACCGTTAAAGGTAGAAAGGTCGAGGGGTCCAAAATCGAGTGAGGACTGTTGATATAGAGGATGTGGATGTTGTCGATAGAGATTAGTGTGGGAGTTAGGCACTCCACAACAAAAAGTATTTTCTCCACATTATGAAACCCTCGAATACCATGGGAACCTTCAATCTTACATCAAAATCGGATCTTCACTATCCATTAAGTCGTCCCATTGTTTTCTTGTAGTTTGAGTTTGACATGGCTTGAACTGATTCATTGCTAGCTTCCGTGGAATCTTACTGAGATTTCAATGGCTTTGTTGAACCTGGATATCTCCTGCACACACATGAAAGACTCGGTCGACCTACTACATGCTCATTTAGTGGAAAATATGATGATGAGTGTCTGAAACACAAACCAGAACAAGTGACTCTCTGTTAAAGGCAAAACGATGGTGCAAATAAGCAACGACAAACATGGGTCATGAAGACGAATAATTAAACAATGGAGAATAAGCTAATAAAGCAACCAAGAAACTCAACATCGATGAATGTATAGGGTAAGGGAAGGAAAAATGAATGTGTTCAGACCTAGGTTACAACACTCATATAAATACAAGATCATTGTATGCAAAAAGAAGAAGAATCCATAACATTTTTATGTTGTTCCGAATTCTCTTGGAGAAGGCCTTCTTTCCCTTGAGCCATAAGTTTTTAGCAAGTGTAGCATTGAGCTAGCTTTACACCTCTTGTGAAGCTAAGCCTTGGGTATTTTTCACTATTGTAGACTCACCATTAGAGAGTGATAGCTCTAGTTTTTTAGGGATCAAAGGAACCTATGTAATACCCCAATGTCGAGCCCCTGTGAAATGCAATTATGTTTATAGGATGGTGAGCAAAGTAATTATAACTTGGTAGGCTTGTGCTTTTATTAGGTTGGAGAACCTAGATGCTAAGGCTAGTGGGATTGATTTTGTGTATGTAATTATCGAGATTATTAATAAAATACATCGTTGTGTGTAGAATGACCACGAAGAAAGAGTTATGGGGGACAAAGATCCACTGGGTAGGGAAAGGGATGGGGATGAGAGGCTAGGAAAGAGGGGCTAATATTGAGGTCTTAAGCCAAGGGAATAATATAATGTATTTCTTGAAAATACTAAAGCTGGGAAATAAACCCAGTTATCCTAAGTCCCTTTGGGGAGAGGAACAAACTCCAAATGGAGTGGAATGAGCTCCTGGATATCCAAGTTTCACCCAGGATGAATGCATATTTATGTGGTAATTTCCACCATTGTGAGGGTTCACTCAAACCATTCTGGCTCTCTCACGATTTTGCAATCTGACCATACTCACCATTATCGCTCTATGCATTCTGACCAGTCTAGCCATCTTTCCTCACGAGTTAATTGTCACGACTCTTCCCATCCCTTTTCCATTTCACGTACACATTGAGCAGGAACACAACTAAAGCCATTTTTGCCATTGTGAAGCTCTGTAATTTCTGAGCCATCCCCTTTCCTTACCATATTTTTCTATTGTGATTCGAAGAGGTGGTTTTTCAGGCTCGTTGTTGAAGAAGCAGGTTGTTAGGCCTATGAGAAACTCTCTCCAGGTGAGAGAGTTTGTTGGGGAAGTAATTTCTCTTGGAGGGATTCTAGCAACAACTATAGATCTCTGAGAATTCCTGATCCAGCTTGTTGTTGAAGCCCTAGAAGGGAAGTGCAGCAACCGATGGAATGTGGAATAGTGAAGGTGCATATTCCCGAAGTGGGACATGCATGTGGGGAATGATATTCTATGAGTGTTGTGGGTGGGAAACCCCTCCTACGGACTAGCACTAAGGTTTTTTGTCACGCATGCAGAAATGACCTAGAGATTCTTACTTCTTACCATCATCCCATGTCTAAACCCCCATCACTCATATGTAAATACAAGGCTCAAGAGATTAAGTTGACGTACCTTATTTTTTGTGTTTGATGTCGATCCCTTTTCATGCTTGGTCGTTCTTTGACTACAACTCTCCTCCCATTGTTGACTTGCATTCACAAAAGACAAACAAAGAAATCCACATTCATTTGGTCTATGAACTAATGGGTTAGAGATTTAATCAATCATACAATCAATATTCAAATAATGACAATCGCATATGGCAGGATGGGAAAAGCAATTCTTTTATTAACTTCACAATGATACCTTACAATGATAAAGTCGACTACTACTTCTTGATCCTGATCCTGGGCTCTTCTTCGAATGTCTTCCAAATTCTTTTCTCTATACTTCTCTTTGCACAAGGATGGCTAAAGGTTGGGACAAAGGTAATTCTCAATCAGTTATAGTTTCTTTACTATGATTTTTCCTCCTTTCAAATGGGACCCTTATCCCTTCTTTTATAGGATAGAAAGAGCTAGGTATTTGGTCGAATGACCGGCCATGCATGGCCGAAAGGTTTAGTTAACTTGCCCAAAGTTGTGTGTTCCATCATCAACTTTATTTTTTTCGTGCTTTTGTATGTACAAGTGGGCTGTCTTGGGTCATATAGCGTGTACACACGTGCAGTAATGGAGCAAGGCACCTGGGCCTTTATAAAAGAGGCTTTTAAGAAGAGTTGTTTAGTGGTGTTTTGGAAAAGAAGGAATCCGAGATGGCCTGATGCTAGGTAAGCATGTCTGGTGCAAATTAGGGTTATAACATATGCCCCCTAATGTGTGAGGTCAGAAGAGCATCTGATGGTCGAAATACATTATCAATCTTCACCAACATACCAAACAAGTGAGCCCAGGGACCAGAAATTGGAAGGTGCCATCTGTAAAATAAAAATGGTCTCACCGAGGCGGGCATACCCATGCTCGGGATGAAATAAAATCTTGGATACCAATCAAATACATTGTAGATCCATGTCATATAACTATATAAAGTGTAGCAGCAAGAAATACACAATGGAGCTACATCTCGAAATCAAAAAGATATACATGTATAGTATCCATCTTCTAGAAGCTGATAAGGCCTAATGGCTGGAGATGAGGTCTTCATAGCTGGAGCAACAACTTCAAAATATTCAAAACTTGGGTAGGAGTATAATATGAGTGTACAACTTCACTACCTAAAGGTATTCGACGGCTCGTCAGGTATGGAATAGAGGATCTTGATGATAAGATTGAAGGCTTCATTGATTCCAAACAAAGAATTGATTGGACTTTCGGGATGGCTAGGCATGAGGGCAAGAGACAAACTGTAGAGGGGCCGACTCAGGCTTGGTAAAATTTCCCTTGGAAAATATCATGACAAATGATGAGACTTAGGAAGCATTGTTGATACTGAGAGGGGGGTGAATCAGTATCAAGTACAATTTAAAAACCTTTTTAAACTTATACTTAAACCATCCAATTATATCCAATGAGAAATGAACAATATTATAAGAGTTACACCAATACACCACAATACACCATGCACAATATATGAGAAATAATCAATAGTTTTTGTTCAAGGGAAGTAATGAATTCCAAAGGTAGCTACAGCTTCCAAATGTAAAGGGAGGGATTAACCTCCAAGAGGAAGATACAATCCTCCAATATCAAGAGATATTTGAACTCTCTATCCTTGCCTCTTCCTTCCACCCAAGAATATATGAGAGATAATAAAACTTTATTCAATTCTGGTCTGTTCAGAAGACCCAACTTGTACAGAATGCCTCACGCTCAATATTTAACATATGATTCTGAAACTCGTACAAAAGAAACTAAAGTCCGTACTATTTCCAATGGAAGTGGTCCCATTGAATTTGGAGTCTATATGAAAAAGTTATGACTGTTTTACCCAGAACACCTGTTTGTTTTACTAGTTTTAGGACTAGTCACAAACCCTATATTCCACAGAGTGTATCTCCATAATTATAGCGAATAAAATTCTGAACTTTTTACCATAGGTACCTTGATATGTATTATCAATGCCATAGCGATTTCACCATCTGAATCGTTCTAGAAAAAAAGTTATAGAAAAAATGGTAAGATGACCTGAAAATGACATACCTTAGAACACATCACCAAAAGACTTCATCCTCCCTTGAAATACGGCCTTCTTTTTCTTCTTCTTCCCTCTGAAATTAGACTTGTATCAAATGAATGTTTATGAAAATGATGTTTATTTATACCATTGTAATCACTTCCTTTAACATTAGGGCGGGCTGACACTTTCTTATTTTGTAATTCTTTTCTTTAATTATCTTGAGGACCTACATGTACAATTCACTTTTGTCTTCAATTCATTTCCTCTCAACCATGAGGATCCGCGTGTGATGCCAAATACCACTTGGAAACAACTTATGATGTATACCTATCCATCATAGATTGTTGTATCTACATGTGCATTTTCAGCCCATGTCCAAATAACTTCATCAATCTTGTGGTCCAAAACCCATGACTTAGGGTTGACATCAACAACAACCAATCTTCTTAATCTCCCCTTTGTCATTGATGGAAACACTCATGCTCCCCCTATCATCATGATCGGTTTCTCTCCCCTTTGACATCAATGTGGCAAAGGGTATGGCTTCCCCCCTAAGTTTAATGGAAAAAGGTAACCTTCTTCTTTGGGGCTACTCCCTAAACACATCGGCACTCAATAATACTTCATCCTTATTTTGGTATTTGGGATGTTTTTTTCCTTAGAATCCTTTTATTGTGTGTCTTCTCTCTCTTCTTCATGTCTAGGATGTATATGTTGTTGGTTCTTCTTGTTGCAGTTGCAAACAATATTCCTGAGTTATTTTTCTCTGATTTTACATTTTGGAGATCAAGCGTAGAGTGTATCCTTGATCACACATTTTGTTGATAGCGAGGAGATTATGCTTTAGATCTTCAATCAATGGGACTTTTCTGCTTTTACATTTTTCACTTCCAAGCTTTACAATTCCTTTTTCCAAATATTTTTGGTAGATGAGTCATCTCAAATAAAAGCATTTCCCTTTTTCTTCAAAGTGACAAATTTGCTTTGATCTCCGTTCATATGATGAGCACCTTTGTCTATTAACCATTCATCTTCTTCTTTGCATTCTTTAGCGACTAATGCTATTCAAAAAATTTCATTGTATTGGAATTTCTTTCCTTTCCATGTTATGGTTGGTATGCAAACATTTGGCATATGATTATCTTCCTTCATCTCTCTGCAATCTCATGCTTTGTGACCAGATTATTGCACTTGTAACATACAATATTTTTGATCATTAATGGGTCAAATGGATTATAAGTTATGTTGAAAGGTCTACAAACTTATTTTCATATCTACTATTTTCACCATTCATGTAGCTTGCATAGTTATTCCTTTCATTGATTCTACAATTGATTGCCTTGTGTCCAAATTTTCACAAGTATAACAATGTCCAGAAAGAATTTTGATACAGTATGTGATCTTCTTTGTGGTAGTAGTCCATCACGGGTTCACAATCTATTCTATACATAGTCTCATCATAATGATTTCTTTCATACACGATGGGAGAGGATCTTCTTGATGTCTCATTCCTTCTTAATTCTATTTTAATGCTAACATTCAACTCGTGCAGGTGTTGGTTTCATCATTTTCAACTTCCTTCTCTTGTTTGTTGTCTTCAATGTCATTGTATCTAGTCCTGACTCTTGGCGTTTGAAATCTTTATTAGCGAAGGGTCATCTAATTTTCGGTGCTTTTTCAAACTTCTTCAACCTTTTGTTGTCAATAGTAGCTCCACTGTGTGATCAGTGCATTTTCAATTTCTCATAATCTTCTAATTGTTCCTTCAAGCTATTAATGGTCTTTTTATGTTTGTAATTCTCTTCTTCACAACTACTCAATTCACCTTTTAGTATTATGTTTGTGTTTCTAAGCTTGCTATTTTCGGTTTCAACATGCTTCAACTTTTCAAAATTCTCATCTTCTTGTTCACTCTCTCTGCATTGTCTTTGTATCCCAAAAAGGGATCAAGGTTGGTTTCATCTGAATCTTCTTCACAAATGATTTATTCTTCTTTAGAATTCTTATGATCATCATCTGGTTTTTCTTGGAGTTATGAAGAGGACTTCTCCTCCATTATCTTCTTCATCACTTTGTCTCGGAGGAGATGTCATCATCCTTGAGTAAGCTCTTTTATTGTTGAGACTTCTCTTTTTATAGTAACGATTTTCAACAATATGTCCTATTACTATAAATTAAAGCATTTGAAAGGATACTTACCTTTGTATCTTCCACTTCCTTTTAAAGGTTAACTAATACAAATTTGCTATTTCTTCATCAGGTCATTATCCTTGTATTTTTGTTCTTCTTTATGGCTTTAAAAGGCTACTTCATTGTTTATTAAGTCACTTTAAATGCGTGTTCTCATTTCATATGCCATAAGAGTCCATAATTCATCCATTGTCATTTTGGTCGCGTCCCTAGTTTCTTCAATGGCCGGAGACCTTAGCGTCATACTTCAGAGAAGTGATCTCAACACTTTTGTACAACCAACTTGGAAATTCATCGATCTTCACCTAATCCTCCGATAGTATTAAAAACTTCATCAACTCTAAGAGATAGGTTGCAATATCTTCCATTTTATTCATCTTCAAATTTTCAAATTGTGCTCTATGTCTTTGAAGCTTGACCTCCTTAACTTTTCGATCACCTTCATAGATATTCTTGAGTTTGTCCCCATACCTCTTTAGCAGTGTTGCATCGCATCACTTTGATAGCAATGGTTGGTGTCAATGATGCTAGAATAACGTAATACGGCTTTTGAATTACAACTCATAGCTTCTTCTCATTTGGATCAGTTAGAGCATTATTTGGGATTACATAGCCATTCTCAACCGAGTACCAAATGTCTACTCCCCAAAGCAGTTGATAATTTTCACTCTATCCTCTAGTATGCATAATTTCTTCATCAAATTTTTGAATCCCATTTGAAATATGCTCATGTTCATCCATCTATGATCACAATTTTCCTTCAAGTGGTTAAAATATTATGAAGGCAACCTCCTCTCATACCAACTGTTGATACTGAGAGGGGATGGTCGATTATCAAGTAGGGGTAAAATATTTTTAAGCCTTAAACCATTCAATTATATCAATTAGAAATGAACAATAGTATAAAGAGTTACATAACTACCACCACAATGCACCATGCACAATATATGAGAAATAATCAATAGTTTTTGTTCAGGGAATGTGACTTCCAAGGTAGCTACATCTTCAAAATGTAAAGGGAGAGATAAACCTCCAGAGGAAGATAAAATCCTTAATGTAAAGAGATATTTGAGCGCTCTTTATCTGCCCTTCCTTCCACCCAGAATATATGAGATAATAAAACTTTATTCAATTCAGGTTTATTCAGGAGAGATAACTTGTACATAATGTCGTACACTCAATATTTAACATCTGATTCTATGGAAACTCACACACAAAGAAACTACCATCGTGCTCTTTCCAATGGAAGTGGTCTCACTTCATTTGGAGTATGTGAAAAAGTTATGACTGTTTACCCGCAACACTGTTTGTTGACTAGTTTTAGGACGGTCACAAACCCTATATATTACGAGTGTATCTCCATAATTATAGCGAATCAGAGCTGAAATTTTACGAAGGCCAACGACTATGTATTCTCAATAGCATAGCGATGTAACCATATGAATCGTTCTAGAAAAAGTTATAGCAAAATGGTAAAAGATGACACAGAAATAACATACCTTAGAACACATCACCAAAGACTTCATCCTCCCTTGAAATCACGGCCTTCTTTTTCTTCTTCTTCCCTCTGAAATTAGACTTATCAAATTATGTATAATGATGTTTATTTATACCATTTTATGTCACTTTCAACTTTTCTTTTAGTGAATGACACGTGACACTTTCTTATTTTGTAATTCTTTCTTTAATTATCTTGGGGCCTACATGTACAATTCACTTTTCTTTAATTATCTTCAGGGCCTACATGTACAATTCACTTTGTCATCTTCAAAAATTCATTTCTCCTCAACCATGAGGATCCATGTGACGTGCCACATACCACCGGAAACAACATGATGTATACTATCCATCCATGGGTGGTGTATCTGCATGTGCATTTTCCTTGATGTCCAAATAACTTCATCAATCTTGTGGTCCAAAACCCATGACTAGGGTTGACATCAATGACAACAACCAATCTTCCAATAAGCAAGGCATTTGACATAAGTTCACGATGCAAGAGGCAATGCAAACTCTCCATATGTTTGGAAGAATAACCAAACAGAGGAGGACACAACTCTATGTAGTGAGAATAGCTTCCTAAGGTCATATTAATTCCTATATCTTGACAAACAAATGGAAGGATGTCCTTTGTCCAAGGGTGACTCATTGTGCTACCAATACAAAGAAGATACTTTTCCCTTCCTCTTTTGGGGGTATATTTGATTTTTTTTTTTTTGTCTTTTTCAATAATTTTGGAAAAAGGATAAAAGAATGGTACATTACAAAGGAGGAATGAGTGTCACAAACATGCAAGTTCGAGGCACAAGGACAAGACTGATGTTCAAAGCAAGGACACTCAGGAAAAATCCCTCCTGGGGCCAAAGGTGTCAAGACACAGAGGCAAAGTGCTATAGGGCTTAAGTATAAGGCATGCTTCAGATGGTTCAGTTGAGAGCAACATGGAGCCAACATTAGACCAAAGGTGCAGGTATGAAAACATGGTTAACAAAACACACAATGGTCACGTCCTTCGATGTAATTTTAATGAGCCCAGAGAAGGTAAGCTCAATGGTTTTTCATATTTAGAGAGTCTGAAAAATGTAAAAGGAGACTCCAATTGGGTACCTTTTTCAAAGGTAGTCTAGTCGGTTCAAAAAAGGGATAAACTAGCAAAGACAAGATGTCTATTTAAAACCATTTTAATGAGTGTGATAAAGACAAGATCACTCGACAATTTTTTCATTTTTAAGGAGTCTGAAAAAAGCTTAACTATGGACTCCGTCAGGAATGTTCTTCTGGACCATTTTAATGAGTATGAAAGAATAAGGTCACTCGACGATATTTTCAATTTTAGGGAGTCTTAAAAGAGCCTAACTATGGACTCCATGGGAGTTCCTTTTTCGTAAATTTAGCCCCTCGGGCCTGAAAAAGGGTTAAAATTATACCTGAGAATACTCTTCTAGAGATCCGAGGACTCTAGAGTATACCTTTGTTTGTACAGTTGATCGTTCAGACCAAAAAAGGGGTAAATTATCGTCGAACAGACATGACTTCAAATTCCAGTTTAGCGAGCATGAAAGGCCACAAGATCGCTTGACAATCTTTTCATGCTTAGAGGTCTGAAAAGGGTTTAAAAGAAGACCCGTGGGGGCTACGAATCATGTATGAAACTGGTTCAGGTAGAGCTCACTGCTAGGCTCAGACCAATAGTCTCTTCAATAGTCAATTTGGAAAGTCTCCCAAAAGGAAAGAAAACAAAAACCACAGTGTATGTCCTCCCACGGTATAGAAACCATAGTCATAGCTTCAAGGATAGCCTCATCTGAAGGAAATTCAAAATCCAATAAATCACACAAACGAGGGTCAACAGTCCCAAAGGGTGAAGTAAACTGACCATACTCCATATGATGATGGAAGTTTTGGCTAGGACTGGCAGAGTCTATCAGTGAAGAATCACAAGCACGAGGGCTTGAGGATCTACAAACAACGAGATCAGACTCAGAAAGATACTCAAGCCCACTTGGACCAAGAGAGGGAAGCAAGGCTTCCCATGCGCCCATTGGATAAACCAAAGGATCAATTGTTGAGACCAAGTCACAAGAGGGAACACATGATTGCACCAATTCCTGCTCAGAAGGAATTGAACACCGAGGATAAGATGCCACATAATTAACTCGTGGCAGGGTAGAGTCTACACGAATGCTAGGAACATATAAAGGGGTAATCTGAAATAATGTCGAATTAGGATGGTGATTATCATATGCTAGTTGGTCAATAGTGGCAATGCTTCCATTGTGAGGGAAATGCATCACCCAGAAGAGAATAGACACTACAACATTCATAGCATATACATAATCACGCCCGAGAAGCATATTGAAATCTAACGGGCCTTGCACCACTATAACATCAACAAGGACATTTTTCCCACCTAATGAGATAGGAAACTGAGGAAGAATCCCCAAATATTCACTAGGACGTCTGTCAAAAGACAACATCTCATGCGAAGCATACACAAGCTTAGGAGATCCCAAGACTTTCCAAACCGAGCAGGATAAAATACTTGCAGAGGCTCCCTCATCCACAATACATCGATAAATGTTTGTTGAATTAACTTCAACACTTATTTGAAAAGGTGCAACAAAAGGAAGACGAGGCTCAACAAGGTCATTCCAATCAAAGGAAACCATCCTAGGGCTTGGAGCAGGTGTGCTCAGAAGGAGAGGAATTCCCCCTTGTTATGAAAGTATTGAACCGAAAATGCTAAAAAAATAGTCAGTAGACACGTCACTCCACAAAAGAAGAGTGGGATCATCTCATGACTACATTGGCACAACCACTTTCGCAACCAATGGTTGAATAGGCTGCGGGACTACATGCTCTAAAGGAACCTCATCCCCCAAAAGAGGAGTGGGATCAGCCGATGACTGCATTGACATGACCACTTTCACAACCAATGGATGAATAGGCCATGAGACTACATGGTCTAAAGGCACCTCATCCCCCAAAAGAGGAGTGGGGTCAGCCGATGACTGCATTGACATGATCACTTTCTCAACCAATGGTTGAATAGGCTAAGAGACTACAAGGTCTAAAGGCACCTCACCCCTCAAAAGAGGAGTGGGATCAACCGATGACTGTATTAGCGTGACCACTTTCTCAACTAATGGCTGCATAGGCTGAGAGACTACAAGGTCTAAAGGCACCTCACCCCTCAAAAGAGGAGTGGGATCAGTCGATGACTACATCGGTGTGACCACTTTCACAACAAATGGCTAAATAGGCCTTGAGACTACAAGGTCTAAAGGCACCTCACCCCTCAAAATAGGAGTGGGATCAGCCGATGACTGCATCGACGTGACCACTTTCTCAACCAATGGCTGAATATACTATGAGGAAACCTCTACAGAATTAGAATCGGAAGAGCTTACAGATAGGGACCACAATCTTTGTACCTCTGGAATTCCAGGGCATAAATGAGTAAGGTGATCTCCCTTTCAAAGCTTACAAGGGAACTTAGGCTTACGTCCTATCCGTCTAGATTTCTCAACCTAATCAATGCCCCCAACATGAATGGCAGTGGCTGGTTTCACATCTCCAACATGACTTGCAGAGGTTGGTGATGGGTCGATAACATGACATGCAAAGTGATACAAACCCCCAACCCTTGGGTTAAGGTCCACGCAGGATCTCTCTTCTTTTTCCCTTTGAGTCTAACTGACTCTTTGATCTCTTATCGGGAAAATAAAACACACCTACAATGGTGTCACCATAGATCCTTATGAATTGAGCCAGCGTGCACAAATGCTAAGCACCAATTCAAATTCTCTGATCCACTATCTGATCACGTCCTTCACTATTTTGAGATTTCGGATATCGTGACTTCACGACTCCTGTTACCGAGTGTCTCGAATCTTCGACTTCCAAAGCCCGAATTGTCGATTCACCAAAATGTAGGCCTCGTTAACCTCCATGCTTATATCGCGTTCATGATTTCATGAATCTCCATAACAAATATCCCAACCTCCTATTTCCTGAAATGCCAAAATGCTGAATTCCGACAAGTTTTCTAGTATTGGCCCCACAACGGGACTTTCCACCTTTTTGGAAATTCGTACTTCGCGATTTCGTGAATCCTGATGCCAAGCAATCGGTTCTTCAATCTCCAAAACCCTAAAAATAGTCAACGGAGTTGGACTCCACCTAAAAACAAGTGCGCCACTTGTCACTTCACCGTTCTCCAATTCTAACACGAATTCTTCTACCTTTTCAAGCCTCTGAACTCTGAAATGACAGTTCACGAGTAATCCGATGGCCCTCATTGGCTTGGATCCAACGGCCCTATTCTCCTAAACTTAAGCTTTGGAAAACACTTGCCGTAACTCCCCTGGATCCTCTGCAATATTTAATGGCTCTCGGGACTTCGCAAATTCTCCACAGAGAATTTCGACCACTCGATCCTTCTCTCGAGAATTTCTACGAAAATGAAAAAACGTTATTTCACCAGAAAATTGGCCTCTGCGAAACAAATTTTCTCTGTCTCCCTTCAAACAGGTTTGATTTATACCTTCCTTTGGACAGTTTACAAGCACTAACTCTCCTAAGCTTCTTTCACAACTTTGAGTCTTCAAACAAAAACTCCTGCATGCACTCCTTGCGGCAACCTTTCAAGTACTTCTAAGTATTTGATTTCTTTGACCCTGTGCACTCCCCTTGCGACAATAGTCCTTCAACTCTTCTCTATGTTGAGAAGTTATGAACTTTCAACCAGCCTGCACACACCTTTCACGGCTCCTGTGCCTGACTTGCACTTCCACGGGAAATGAGATCAATGGTATCCCTCCTGAGCTTTCAGAGATGAACTCTGAACCCATCGACGCACTCCTTGCAGATGCTTCACTGTACTCCTTACAGGGACTCTTGCTCACATATAAAAACAATTGAAACTCATTCCCTTACTCTCTCAGACTTCAAATACTAAACATGAAATCATACATACATAGCATAAAATAAAATGTGCAACAGAAAGAGTAAAACAACTATGAGCATAATATTCAACATGCATACACAGAAAGTATTAGAACACCATGAGTCTGAATCAAAGCTCCATATATTAATCTTGGAATTTCTGTACATGTGTTCTTCTACACAGCTCTCTGCTTCTTCTCTGCTATCTGCTCTCTTCATATAATTGGGAATAATAATCCTCCTCATAATACAAATGATACAAGTGAGGGTGTCTATATCCGTTTTCCCTCTGGCTCCTAAAACTGTCTAATCCGCAATTCAAATCTACCTACTTACATTTACTACACATAAATGTCTCTACCTACTACAGATGAGAGCGAATCGCTCATGATCTGTTTACAATCTACAAGCACACCTCCTCTTAATTATTTCATTAACATCCTCATATTTATTTCAAAACATCTCAAAACAATTTTGCAACATGTTGAAATGCGTTGGCGCTTGTCCCAACTGTCTTCCGCCTCTGTTCTTGCTTGTTGTTGGCGATGCTCCTGCATCATACTCCCTCACTTGAAAATTTTCATGGGCTCATATCCATGAGATCTCACACGGTCTATCCATGCTTTTGGATCTCTGCTTCATTTTCCCAGTTGGCATCTTCAACTGGATGTCCCTTCCATTTGACCAAGTATTCGAAATATTCTTTCCTCCTAGTCTTCCTGATGACTCTCTTGTCAAGTATTCTCTCCATTTGTGGATTCTCAGCTACGGGAATTTGTTTAGCCCACTGAACCTCTGTCTGTTCACTGTCTTCTCCTACTTCTCCAGGTTTGTAAGGGTACAAATCTGAGATGTTGAATATCGGTGAAATTCTGATCCCATCGGGTAACTCAATTTTGTATGCATTCACCCCAAATTTCTTTATGATCTTGCACGGCCCAATTTTCTTCATTCTCAATTTATTATATGTCCCCCTTGGGAACCTTTCCTTCCTCAAGTGTGCAAGAGTCAAATCACCAACTTCAAACTGAAGTTTTCACCTGTGTTGATCTGCTTTGCGTTTATATTCTTGGTTCGAATTCTCCAGTCGCTCCTTCACCTGGTTATGAAGCTCTTTCATCACTTCTGCAAAATTCTCTGCACTAGCACTCCTAGTTGCATTTTGTTCTGAATCTCTCAATTCAGAAATTCCTCTTGGTTGCATGCCATAAACAATTTGGAACGGACTTTTCCATGTGCTTCTATTAAGTGAATCGTTATATGCAAATTCCGCATGTGGTAGAACGTGATCCCACTGACTGTGATGTTCAGTCACTAGGCTCCTTAGTAAAACTCCCAAGCTCTTGTTTACAACTTTTGTTTTCACATCCGTCTGAGGATGATAAGCTGAGATAAAAGACAAACTTGTCCCCAACTTTTTCCATAAAGTCCTCCAGAAATGTCCCACAAACTTGGTGTCTCGATCTAAAACTATACTCCTTGGTAATCCATGAAGTCTGACAACTTATTTGAAGAACAGGTTCGCAATGTGAGTTGCGTCATTGGTTTATTAACATGGTATAAAATGTGCCATTTTCAAAAATCTGTCTACTACCACAAAGATTGACTCATACCCTCTTTGTGTTCTTGGCAATCCCAACACAAAATCCATGCTTATTGCATCCCATGACCTCTCTGGTATGGGTAATGGCTGATATAACCCTATGTTTTGTTTCTGTCCCTTTGTGTGCTGACAAATTATGCATTTGTCCACAAATATTTTGACATCTGCCCTCATTCCTGGCCAAAAATAAAAGCCATTCAACTTCGAGAACATTTTATCATGACTGAAATGTCTGACCAATCCTCCACTGTGTTTCTCCTTCAACAGATTCTCCCTCATGGAGCATTTTGGAATACATAGTTGATTTCCCCTGAATAATAATCCATCTTGGATCATATATTCATCCCATTGACTTCTCTCTCTGAGAACTAGATTCTCAGATGCCTCATACGCCTCTTTGAAATCTGGATCATCCTTGTACATGTCCTTGAGATTATCAAAACCCAATGTTTTGACTTTGAACTCCTACATAAGCAAACATTTCCTACTCAAAGCATCAACAACTTTGTTAGCAGTTCCTGAAATATGTTTAATTACAAAAGTAAAATTCTGCATGTATTCGACCCATTTTGCATGCTTCTAGTTCAATTTATCCTGCTGAGTTACAAATTATAAGGCATGATTATCACTATACAAAATGAACTCTCTACGAATCAAGTAGTGCCTCCACTTCTTCGGTGCCTGTATGACCGCATAAAATTCTTTGTCATATGTGGAGTACTTAACCTTCGCCTCATTCAGTTTCTCACTGAAGTATGTGGCTGGCCTGTCATCTTGACTCAAAACTTCTCTAATTGCAAAACCACTAGTGTCACACTTGACGTGAAACGTTTTACTGAAATCTGGAATCATCAGAATTGGCTGTTCAGTAATCTTTTTCTTTAACAAATTGAAGCTTTTCTCTACTTCTTCTGTCCAGTGAAAAGATTTATGTCTTTTCTTCACTGTGTCCATAATTGGTGCGCTAATTCCACTGAAATTCCTGATGAATTTTCTGTAGAAACTAGCCAATCCATGAAAACTTCGAACTTCAAAAATACTATTTGGTGATGGCCAATTCTTAATCACCTCCACTTTATCTGGATCCATCTTCAACTTATCTGTAGAAATAACAAAACCCAAATAAATGAGCTTTGTCTTCATGAATGAGGATTTCTTCATATTTATCAACATCTTCTCTTGCTGTAGCATCTGCATCACTATAGCCAAATGTTTCAGATGCTCTGCCTCTGTTTTAATGAAAATCAGTATGTCATCAAGATACACAATGACAAATTTTCCGATGAAATCCTTCAGGACTTCATTCATCAATCTCATGAAGGTACTTGGCATGTTTGTTAAGCCAAACGACATAACAAGCCATTGATACAACCATTCGTTAGGCTTGAAGGTTGTCTTCCATTCATCACCTTCTCTCATACGAATCTAATGATATCCACTTTTCAAATCAATCTTCGAAAAAAAAATTGCCCCACTCAAACAATCCATCAAATCATCCATTCTTGGTAATGGAAATTTGTACTTGATGGTAATCTTGTTAATTGCTCTTGAGTCTGTACACATCCTCTAGCCTCCATCTTTCTTTGGACTGAGCACTGTTGTAACAACACACGGACTCAAGCTTTCTCTAACTAACCCTTTGTCCATTAAATCCTGGACCTATCTTTTGACCTCTTCATTCTCCTGCGGCATCAATCTGTATGCTGCTTTGTTTGGTAAACTAGCTCCAAGTATAAAATCAATGTGATGACTTATACTTATGATAGGTGGAAACGAATGAGGCAGTTCGTTCACTACTATGTCAGCAAATTCCTCTAGTAGATTTTGGATTTCCTCTGGTAGATCATCCACTCTTGTGATGGTCAAAACAATTCTAGGTTTCTTGACCACAATGAATTGTGGATCTTCCTTCTTCTTAACCTCCTTAAGAAGTTCCTTCCCACTCATGAGAAGTACAGTGTTGCTTACTTCAGGGTTCACCTCTTTGTTCTTAATTGGCAACAACATGTGAGTTCTCCCATTCTTCTCTAGGGTGTATGTGTTCTTCTTTCCATCATGAACCACATTCCTGTCATATTGCCATGATCTACCCAACAATAGGTGACAAACATCCATGGGAATGACATCACACAATATCTTATCGTTATATCCTCTTATTTTAAATTCAACTAAACATTGTTTAGTGACATTTACCTGATGTCCTTTTTGTAGCCATGAAACTCTGTATGGACTTGGATGTTCAATAGTCTCCAACTCCAGCTTTTCTACCATCTCTGTAGAAATGAGATTGTCTGTGCTATCACTGTCCATGATGACTTTGCATACCCTATCCTTGGTCTTGCAAGCAGTCCGAAAAAGATTGTTCCTTTGCACTAGATTCTCCACCTCCTTCTCTGGCGTTAAGAGAACCTTTCTCATCACCAGTGATCTTCTGCCTTCAGCAACTTCTGCCTCAACATTTTGCCTTTGTGATTCGGCAATGTGAGTCTCACCACCTTCTTTCTTCTTATCTGGACATTCATAAGATTTGTGTCCATTCTTTCCACACGTGAAGCATTTTACTACTCCACCCCTGCCTCTTCCTCTTCCTCTAGTGTGAGGAAAAGTGTTGCTATCAGCATACTGTCCTCTATGCTCAGCATACTGCCCTCTTCGTGAGCTTCCACCTCTCTCAGTTTGAGGTTGAGGTTTTTTACACTCTTCCTTAGGATTCTGATTCCTATCTTGGACAACTGTTTTGCCTCTAGGATAACTTCTGCCTCATCCTCTTTGACCCGCAAACCTCAACCCTCAACCCTCGGGTTAAGGTCCGTGCAGGATCGCTCTTCTTCTGCCCTTTGAGTCTAACTAACTCTTTGATCTCTTACTGAGAAAATCAAACACACCTACAATGGTGTCACCACAGGTTCTTATGAATTGAGCCTGCGTGCACAAATGCTAAGAATCAATTCAAATTCTCTGATCCACTATCTGATCATGTCCTTCACTATTTCGGGACTTCAGATATCGCGACTTCATGACTCCTGTTACCGAGCATCTCGACTCTTCGACTTCCGAAGCCTGAATTGCTAATTCACCAAAATGTAGGCCTCGTTATCCTCCAGGCTTATATCACATTCATGATTTCATGAATCTCCGGAACAAATCTCCCAACCTCCTATTTCTCGAAATGCCGAAATGCTGAATTTTGACATGTTTTCCAGTACTGGCCCCACAACGGGACTTTCCACCTTTTCGAAAATTCGCACTTTGTGATTTCGTGAATCCTGATGCCAAGCTATCGGTTCTTCAATCCCCGAAACCTCAAAAATAGTCAATGGAGTTTGACTCCACCTAACAACAAGTGCGCCACTTGTCACTTCATCATTCTCCAATTCTGATGTGAATTCTTCTAACTTTTGAAGCCTCTGAACTCTGAAATGAGAGTTCACAAGTATTCCAATGGCCCTCGTTGGATTGGATCCAACGACCCTATTTTCCTGAACTTATTCTTTGAAAAACACTTGCCATAACTCCCTTGGCTCCTCTGCAAGATCTAACAGCTCTCGGGACTTTGCAAATTCTCCATAGAGAATTTTGGCAAATCAATCCTTCTCTCACAAATTTCTACGAAAATGAACAAACGTTCTTTCACCAGAAACTTGGCCTCTGTGAAACAAATTTTCTCCGTCTCCCTTCAAACAGGTTTGATTTCTACCTTCCTTTGGACATTTTACAAGCACTAACTCTCTTGAGCTTCTTTCACAACTTCGAGTCTTCAAACAAAAACTCCTGCACACACTCCTTGTGGCAACCTTTCAAATACTTCTAAGTATTTGATTTCTTTGACCCTGTGAACTCCCCTTGCAACAGTAGTCCATCAACTTTTCTCTTTGTTGACAAGTTCTGAACTTTCAACTTTGGATATCGCGACTTCGTGACTCCTATTACCGAGTGTCTCGACTCTTCGAATTCCGAAGCCCAAATTGCCAATTCGCTAAAATGTAGGCCGCGTTATCCTCCACGCTTATATCACATTTGTGATTTCACGAATCTTTGGAACAAATACCCGACCTCCTATTTCCCAAAATGCCAAAATGATGAATTTAGACTAGTTTTCCAGTACTGGCCCCACAACAAGACTTTTTTCCATTTCAGAAATTCTCACTTCATGATTTCATGAATCCTGATGCCAAGCTATCGGTTCTTCAATCCCCAAAATCCTGAAAACAATCAACGGAGTTTGACTCCACCTGACAACAAGTGCGCCACTTGTCACTTCAACATTCTCCAATTCTGATGTGAATTCTTCTACCTTTTCAAGCCTCTGAACTTCGAAATGATAGTTCATGAGTATTCTGATGACCCTCGTTGGCTTGGATCCAATGGCCCTATTCTCCTGAACTTATGCTTCGAAAAACACTTGTCGTAACTCCCCTGGCTCCTCTGCAAGATCTAACGGCTCTTGGGACTTCTCAAATTCTCCACAGAGAATTTCCACCACTCAATCCTTCTCTCGAGAATTTCTACGAAAATGACCAAACGTTCTTTCACCAGAAACTTGGCCTCTGCGAAACAAATTTGCTCCATCGCCCTTCAAACAGGTTTGATTTCTACCTTCCTTTGGACATTTTACAAGCACTAACTATCCTGAGCTTCTTTCACAACTTCAAGTCTTCAAACAAAAACTCTTGCACGCACTCCTTGTGGAAACCTTTCAAATACTTCTAAGTATTTGATTTCTTTGACCTTATGCACTCCCCTTGTGACAATAGTCCTTCAACTCTTCTGTCTGTTGAAAAGTTGCATTCTATTCTAAATCTTTCAATTCAGAAATTCCTCTTGGTTACATGCCATAACCAATTTGGATTGGACTCTGCCTTGTGCTTCTATTAAGTGAATCGTTATATGCAAATTCCTCCTGTGGCAAAAAGTGATCCCACTGACTATGATGTTCAGTCACTAGGCTCCTTAATAAATCTCCCAAGCTTATGTTTACAACTTTTGTTTGCCCATCCATCTGAGGATGATAGGCTGAGCTAAAAGACAAACTTGTCCCTATATTTTTCCATAAAGTCCTCCAGAAATGTCCCACGAACTTGGTGTCTTAATCTGAAACTATACTCCTTGGTAAGATGTGAAGTCTGACAACTTCTTTGAAGAACAGGTTCACAATGTGAGTTGTGTCACTGGTTTTCTAACATGGTATAAAATGTGACATTTTCGAAAATCTGTCTACTACCACAAAGATTGAGTCATACCCTCTTTGTGTTCTTGGAAATCCCAACACAAGATCCATGCTTATTGCATCCCAAGGCCTCTCTGTTATGGGTAACGGATGATATAACCCTTTGTTCTATTTCTGTCCCTTTGTGTGATGACAAATTCTGCATCTATCCACAAATCTTTTGACATTTTCCCTCATTCCTGGCCAAAAATACGAGCCATTCAACTTTGAGAATGTTTTATCATGACCAAAATGTCCGGCCAATCCTCCACTGTGTTTCTCCTTCAACAAATTCTCAATCATGGAGCATTTTGGAATACATAGTTGATTGCCCCTAAATAATAATCCATCCTGGATCGTATATTCAGCCCATTGACTTCTATCTCTAAGAACTGGATTTTTCGATGCCTCATAAGCCTCTTTCAAATCTAGATCATCCTTGTACATGTCCTTGATATTATCAAAACCCAATCTTTTGACTCTAAACTCTTGCATTAGCAAACATTTCCTGCTCAAAGCATCGACAACTTTGTTAGCAGTTCCTGAAATATGTTTAATTACTAAAGTAAAATTCTGCATGTATTCGACCCATTTTGCATGCTTCTGGTTCAATTTATCCTACTGAGTTACAAATTGTAAGGCATGATTATCACTATACAAAACAAACTCTTTAGGAATCAAGTAGTGCCTCCACTTCTTCAGTGCCTGTATGACCGCATAAAATTCTTTGTCATACGTGGAGTACTTAACCTTCACCTCATTCAGTTTCTCACTAAAGTATGCGACTGGCCTGTCATCTTGACTCAAAACCGCTCCAATTGCAAAACCATTAGAGTCACACTTGACCTGAAACGTCTTACTGAAATCTGGCAACACCAGAATTGGTTTTTCAGTAATCTTTTTCTTTAACAAATTGAAGCTTTTCTCTGCTTCTTCTATCCAGTGAAAAGATTTATGTCTCTTCTTCACTGTGTCCATCATTGGTGCACTAATTCCACTGAAATTCCTGATGAATTTTCTGTAGAAACTAGCCAATCCATGAAAACTTCGAACTTCAAAAATACTCTTTGGTGATGGCCAATTCTTAATCACCTCCACTTTATCTGGATCCATCTTCAACTTATCTACAGAAATAACAAAACCAAAATAAATGAGCTTTGTCTTCATGAATGAGGATTTCTTCATATTTATCAACATCTTCTCTTGTTGTAGCGTCTTCATCACTGTAGCCAAATGTTTCATATGCTCTGCCTCTGTTTTACTGAAAATCAGTATGTCATCAAGATACACATTGACAAATTTTCCGATGAAATCCTTCAGGACTTCATTCATCAATCTCATGAAGGTACTTGGCGTGTTTATTAAGACAAACAACATAACAAGCCATTCATACAACCCTTCGTTATTATTGAAGGTTGTCTTCCATTCATCACCTTCTCTCATATGAATCTGATGATATCCACTTTTCAAATCAATCTTCGAAAAAAATTTTGCCCCACTCAAACAATCCATCAAATCATCCATTCTTGGTAATGGAAATTTGTACCTGATGGTAATCTTGTTAATTGCTCTTGAGTCTGTACACATCCTCCAGCCTCCATCTTTCTTTGGACTGAGCACTGTTGTAACAACACATGGACTCAAGGTTTCTCTAACCAACCCTTTATCCATTAAATCCTGGACCTGTCTTTTGACCTCTTCATTCTCCTACGGCGTCAATTTGTACGCTTCTTTGTTTGGTAAACTAGCTCCAGGAATAAGATCAATGTGATGACTTATACTTCTGATAGGTGGCAACGAACGAGGTAGTTCATCCACTACTATGTCATCAAATTCCTCCTGTAGCTTTTGGATTTCCTCTAGTAGATCATCCACTCTTGTGCTGGACAAAACAATTCTAGGTTTCCTGACCACAATGAATTGTTGAACTTCCTTCTTCTTAACCTCCTTAAAAAGTTCCTTCCCACTCATGAGAAGTACAGTGTTGCTTACTTCAGGTTTCACCTCTTTGTCCTTAATCGACAACAACATGTGAGTTATCCCATTCTTCTCTAGGGTGTATGTGTTCTTCCTTCCATCATGAACCACATTCTTGTCATATTTCCATGGTCTACCAAGCAATAGGTGAAAAACATCCATGGGAATGACATCACACAATATCTTATTGTTATATCCTCCTATTTTAAATTCAACTAAACATTGTTTAGTGACATTTACCTGATATCCTTTTTGTAGCCATGAAACTCTGTATGGACTTGGATGTTCAATAGTATCCAACTCCAGCATTTCTACCATCTCTGTAGAAACGATATTGTCTATGCTACCACTATCCATGATGACTTTGCATACCCTATCCTTGGTATTACAAGAAGTCTGAAAAAGACTGTTCCTTTGCACTGGATTCTCCGCCTCCTTCTCTGGTGTTAAGAGAACCTTTCTCATCACCAGTGATCTTTCGCCTTCAACATCTTCTGCCTTAACATTATGCCTTTGTGATTCGGCAATGTGAGTCTCACCACCTTATTTCTTCTTATCTGGACATTCATAAGATTTGTGTCCATTCTTTCCACACGTAAAGCATTTTACTACTCCACCCCTGCCTCTTCCTCTTCCTCTAGCATGAGGAAAAGTTTTTTTATCATCATACTATCCTCTCTTCTCGACATACTTCCCTCTCTGTGAGCTTCCACCTCTCTTAGTTTGAGGTTGAGGTTTCTTCCACTCTTCCTTAGGCTTTTGATTCCTATCTTGGACAACTGTTTTGCCTCTGGGCTGACTTCTGCCTCATCCTCTTTGACCCTGCTTTCAACTCAGCTTCTCTTCAGCCTTTAGAGCCATTTGATAAGAATATTCCACTGTTCTGATGGTTATCATGCTCATCTCATCCTGAATGTCATATCTCAGATCATTCATATACTCCTCAACCTTTCCATCATCACTTTCATGATGACCTGCCCTGATGTTTAGCTTGTAGAACTCTTCAGTGTACTCCTTCACTGACATCAGCTTCTATCTCAAATTATGAATTCCTCGAAACAGAGTGATTTAATAATCCTTGGGTATGAATTTTGCCTTCATCTTCGTGATCATTCTATCCCAACTCTTGATTTTTTGCTTGCCTTTGCAGCATCTGTTAGCTTATAGTTCATCCCACCATAATGCTACATGTCCTTTAAGTCTTGTGACAGCATGTTTGACCTTTTTGTATTCCTCTACATCTTCATAGTCAAAATACGTGTCCAGAGCTCTAATCCAGTCTAGAAGCTCTTCAACATCCAGGTTTCCCTCATATACTGGAATGTCCATTTTTACCCTGGTACCTATCCTTGCAATAGCCCTGAGTAGGGGTTCATTTTCTTCATCCGCTGTTGCAACTTCTTATTCTCCATGTCCATCTTCATTTTCACTTTCAGACTCTCTGATATCTCCAGCACCGACTATGCGCCTCTGTGCTAATTCCATGGCATCCAACCTAGCATGCATTTCACGCATCTCTCTTGCCCCTAGTGGCTCAGGTAATTGTCTGCCCCTTCTTGGCATTTCCCTTTCCTCTGGTGGATCGGGTATTTTCCTATCTCCTCTTCTCGACGACATGGCTATAAAACTCCTCCTTTCCCTGCTACAGAAAGAAAAGAAAATTTCACCTAGGCTCTGACACCATAAATGATGCAGACCCGCAACCCTAGGGTTAAGGTCCACGTAGGATCACTCTTCTTCTGCCCTTTGAGTCTAACTGACTCTTTGATATCTTATCGGGAAAATAAAACACACCTACAATGGTGTCACCACGGGTCCTTATGAATTGAGCCTACATGCACAAACGCTAAGCACCAATTCAAATTCTCTGATCCACTATGTGATCATTTCCTTCACTATTTTGGGACTTCGGATATCATGACTTCGTGACTCCTGTTACCGAGTGTCTCGACTCTTCGACTTATGAACCCCAAATTGTCGATTCTCTGAAATGTAGGCCTCATTATCCTCCAGGATTATATCGCGTTCATGATTTTGCGAATCTCCAGAATAAATATCCCAACCTCCTATTTCTCAAAATGTTGAAATGTCGAATTCTGACACGTTTTCTAGTACTAGCCCCACAACAAGACTTTCTGCCTTTCCAAAAATTCGAACTTCACGATTTCGTGAATCTTGATGCCAAGCTATCGGTTCTTCAATCCTTGAAACCCCGAAAATAGTCAACAGAGTTTGACTCCACCTGGCAACAAGTGCACCACTTGTCACTTCACCATTCTCCAATTCTAACGTGAATTCTTCTACCTTTTCAAGCCTTCAAACTCTGCAATGAGAGTTCATGAGTATTCCGATGGCCCTCATTGGCTTGAATCCAATCACCCTATTCTCCTGAACTTATTCTTTGAAAAACACTTGTTGTAACTCCCCTGGATCCTCTACAAGATCTAACAGCTCTCAAGACTTCGCAAATTCTCCATAGAGAATTTCGACCACTCGATCCTTCTCTCGAGAATTTCTACGAAAATGAACAAACGTTCTTTTACCAGAAACTTGGCCTCTGTGAAACAAATTCACTCTGTCTTCCTTCAAACAGGTTTGATTTCTACCTTCCTTTGGATATTTTACAAGCACTAACTCTCCTGAGCTTCTTTCACAACTTCGAGTCTTCAAACAAAAACTCCTGCATGCACTCCTTGCAACAACCTTTCAAATACTTCTAAGTATTTGATTTCTTTGACCCTGTGCACTCCCCTTGTGACAGTAGTCCTTCAACTCTTCTCTTTGTTGACAAGTTCTGAACTTTCAACCAGCCTGCGCACACCTTGTACGGCTCTTGTGCCTGACTTGCACTTCCGTGGGAAATGAGAACAATGGTATCCCTCCTGAGATTTTAGATTTGAACTATGAATCCGTCGATGCACTCCTTGCGGATGCTTCACTGCACTCCTTGCAGGAACTCTTGCTCACATAGAGAAACAATTGAAAATTATTCCCTTACTCTCTCAGAATTCAAATACTAAACATGAAATCATACATACATAGCATAAAAGCAAATGTGAAACAGAAAGAGTAAAACAACTATGAGCATAATATTCAACATGCATACACATAAAGTATTATAACACCATGAGTCTGAATCAAAGCTCCATATATTAATCTCAAAACTTCTATACATGTGTTCTTCTACACAGTTCTCTGCTTCTTATCTGCTATATGCTCTCTTCATACAATTAGGAATAATAATCCTCCTCATAATACAAATGATACAAGTGAGGGTGTCTATATTCATTTTCCCTCCAGCTCCTAAAACTGTCTAATCCGCAATTCAAAGCTACCTACTTACACTTACTACACATAAATGTATTTACCTACTATAGATGAGAGAGAATCGCTCATGATATGTTTACAATCTACAAGCGTGCCTCCTCTTAATTATTTCATTAACATCCGCACATTTATTTCAAAACATCTCAAAACACTTTTGCAACATGCTGAAATGCGTTGGTGCTTGTCCCAACTGTCTTCCACCTCCGCACTTGATTGTTGTTGGCGATGCTCCTGTATCACAAAGGCTACAGACCTATTGCCAGTATGACTAGCAGGGACTAGACTTTTTCCCCCAGCATGACATGCAGAGGTTGGTGATTTCTTCTTCCTATTCATCCTCTTTCTATTTCGTTTAGACTTTTGGTTACTAGTAATTGTACTTTCACTAGAGGCGGGAGAAGGAGGAGGAGAAGACTTTGCTGATGAAGAAGCATCAACAGGGTTCCCATGACATAAAGTTCTTAACTAAGAAGTGTCAAGAGAATTTGGGACATTTTGAATGGTACCCAACCAAACCAGTAATCCCACATTCAACCTAGGAATGTACAAAGCGGCCATCAAAGGGACACCAACATTTCTGAAGAAAGGAAAAGCACAAGAATCCCCTTGCGAAGGGGTTCGTTGGTTGGTATCATAGGGAAATTTAGCCATGAATATCTTCTGCATAGGTTCTCCCTTTCCAGGATTGTTCAAGTCCGTAAAAGTCTCACGCACTGACTATGGCAAACTAGTGGTATCAAAACAACGCCTATAAAGAGGTGGCTCCACGTTTCTAAGTGGAAGACCGAAAAAGGTCCTCACCACCGATGGAGTGGGCAGTCCACCACCCTAGGTCAAAGACCCAAATCCATGACTGAATAAATCACAATGGAAAACTAGGGAGCGCAGAGCACACACTAGAAAAACTCCTAAAGGTAAATCAAGGAAAAGACTAACTAGTTTGAAGAACAGTTACACCAACCAACACTAGAGAAATTTACCAGTGCAAGTGCAAGTTGAATACAAAAGAAACCTCTAGGTATACTCTGCAAATCATGGCCCGATGTCTACCCTAGGTACTGTGGTATACCCCCGCGGTCACCTGTGTAAGTCCCTAAAATAAAGGCAACTAGGTTGCCAACTCGTGAACAATCACCAGGTGAGTACATTCGATAGTCGGGTGGACCATAACGAGAAGGGTATCAAGCCCGAAACCTATCAAGGATATCGAAAGAAAGTGTTCTGAAAGATGACTGAGGACCTCGAATGGATTTGATACCCACGAAGCTCCGTTGCAAATGCGATCAGTGAAATCCCAAGACAAGTCCTCTATATGCATTCCCCACTATGCTTGGTCCGGCTTTGGAGGGGTTATCACCGCTACCTTTCTGCACATGACCTCATGTTTAGCCCTTGTGTTAGAGAGGGGTCCCAGATAATTTCCACGTTACTAGACTTCTACACTCCTTAGCACAGACTCGTATGTTTGTTTTATAGCCTTGAAGAGTTTTCTCTCCAACCTAAATCAAGGTTCTAGCCTAATCTATTTGATGGACCCTACAAACATAAAGTCTAGTAATTTTTAATTAGCGTTATTTTTAGGGCTTGATTTACTCAAAAGGGGTACGGTAGTGCAACTGATGTTGTTAAGACTCTTTGTAAAAAA
>SNQJ01S0016322.1:42930-74556 GCA_010110895.2 Picea sitchensis | reverse complement strand
ACCCCAAGGTCGAGCCCTTGTGAAATGTAATGATGTTTATAGGCTGGTGAGCCAAGTAATTATAAGCTAGTAAGCTTGTGTGTTTATTAGGACAGAGAGACTAGATGTTAAGGCTAGTGGGCCTTATTTTGTATATGTAATTATACAGATTATTAATAAAATACATCATTGTGTGTAGACCAAACATGAAGAAACATTTATGGGGGAATAATATCAACTAGGTAGGGAAAGGGATGGGGTTGAGAGGCTAGGAAAGAGGGGCTAAGTTTGAGGGCTCAACCCAAGGGAATATTATAATGTGTTTCCTGAAAATACTAAATTTGGGAAATAAACTCAATGATCCTAAGTTCCTTTGTGAAGAGGAACAAAATCCAAATGGAGAGGAGAAAGATCCTGGAGAGCCAAGTGTCACCCAATATGCATGCATATTTATTTGGGAATTTCCACCGTTGTGGGGGTTTGGTCTCACCATTTTGTCTCTCTCACGATTCTACAGTCTGACCATACTCACCATTCTCAATCTCATCATTCTGACGAGTCTATCCATCTTTCCTTACAACCTCATTATCATGATTATTTCCATCCCTTTTCCAGTTCATGCATGCACTGAGAAGGAATGCATCTAGAGCCATTTTCACTATTGTGAACCTATGTAATTTATGAGCCATCCCCTTGCCTTACCCAATTTTTTTATTGTGGTTTGAAGAGGCAAGTTGGCATGGTTGTGGTTGAAGAAGAAATTTGTCAGGCATGTGAGCAACTCTCTCAAGGAGAGATAGTTTGTTGGGGAAGATATTTCTCCTGGAGGGAGTCCAATAGCAGCTACAAAGCTATGAGAATTCCTAATCCGACCTGTTGTTGAATCCTTGGAAGGGAATTGGAATAGTCGATGGATTGTTGAACAATGAAGGTGCATATTCCTAGGGTGGGAAAAGCATATAGGGAATGAGATTATGTGAGCAGTGGTTGTAAGTAGGCTTCTTGGAGAGGATCCTTCTTGTTGCATTGTGCATCTTCCTATAGCCATAGCCTAGCCTAGGATTCCTTTTCCCTGGGTGGATTTTAGTTGCAGCTCAGGGGTGACCCACTATTGATATCTTGGAGCATTGTGGTATAAGGCTGGGAGTTTTGTGGAATTTATACATGCAGTTGGTGGTCTTCTCATAAAAATACAAGTATCGAATCTGAGTTAATTGTATTCTGTGTATATTGTACATGTGTTATAATGCTATCAAAATTTTCCGTGTTTATTGCATGTATGTTTTATTGTCACTTATGCATGAATATGTGTATGAATAAAATGTTTATATCCATTTAAGATTACATTAGATATATATATATATATGTATATCAGGGCATGATAGATTCAAGTAGCATGACTGGCCTGCATGGCTGGGTGTGTTACAAATGGTTTTCAGAACGGTTTGGTTTTGATTTTGTGGCATTTTCCCCAGCAAGGTTGGTCGGGGGACATTACACCCTCCCTTAGGAGAAATATGGGATTCATTGTCCCTTATTTCTCCTCTTGGTTCATTCAATTCAAATATTTATCTCTATTGGGTAACCATTCCATGTGTTAAATTTCATGCATTTGTTTATGTTAGTTTAGTTTATTTCTTATTCTTAGTTTCTATTTGCTTGCTTTGTATTTTGTTTTCTATCTTGCAGGTCTACTAACTTGCTAACCATATTTATTTTATTCCTTGTTAGCTTACAAGGGTACTTAAGGGACTCTCTTTTTCTCACTCTTGTGAAAAAATAACCCAAACTCTTGGGCTACCGTATTGGGGACTTGAAATACAATTCCTCCTCAAGTAGGCTTCTAGAGTTGTTCCTATCACGTTTTTTTGTTTGTAGGACCAAGAACCGACCTAGACACACCCTCGGACAGTAGAATTCAACTTTTGTTTGAGAGAAGACAATCAAAGTTTTCATCCCTCCATTTTCCTTCATGCGCATGGGTTCAAGTCAAATAAATACACACTCCACATAGTTCCACACTCTTTCATAACTCTCTCAACATGCACTATGTGCTCTGTGCGCAACTATTGTCCGTTTAGACACACACTGTTCTTTTTCTTGAAATTGTAAGGCTTGAGAAGTCCATTTCCACCAAGTATATTATATTTGATTTATGCACTATTGAAAAATCCATCAATAGTAGGCTTGATATTCACTCTTGAATAGATATCTTATACCACACACATGCATTTAGGGAGGCTAAAAACAATATTTGCATCTTTTACTTCCTCATTTTCCACATGGTTGGATAAAATTTTAGCATGTGAATTTTAGTAGTTTATTTTCTTTTACAAACTCATCACATTAATTCAAGACTATAAAATTATTTAGGGGATCTTGGAGTATGCTCTTTCCTCACAACATAGTGTGATCATGGAAATCAGAAAAAGAGATTTCCCAGAGAAGTATTCATCTCCCTTGATACAAATATCTAGGATATGCCAATACCTCTTAGCTTGTTTTTGAAACTTAATCTTAAAGAATTGTAAGGTCCCATGCATGCCCACATGTGCACAATCTTATGATAGTTTCAAATTCCTAGAGTAACTCACTTAGGAAGTTTAAATCATTGTAAGGGTCCATACATGCCCACATGATCACATTCTAGGAATAGTTTCAAAGATTTATTAGATTAGAAAACTAGGGAGATTAAACCTCATAACTAAGGACCCACATGTCCACCATGATAGTTACTTAGGGATTTTTCAATTTCAACAAGGATTGTTTGTGAAAAATAGTAAGTTAGAAGTAAGAAACCATTGTAAAGGACCAAGTGATTTCCACATGCCAAAATTTTCTCACTTAATTTATTAAAAATTCATCACTCACTATCACTTCTTGCACACATCATCACATATCCAAGAGTTATTTGTTAGAGAGTTGAGACCGTAGTATTCTCTTCTCCTTGTGCCCATAAGCGATCTAGGAGAATCAGAAGGGACTTACTTGTTTGAAAAAATCTTTTCCTCATGCCATTCTTAATCAACGAAGTTGGTCCATGATCCCAACTTCATAGCCCACTTTCAAAATATAAAAGAAACCATAAATAAACCCATTTCTAACCTCCACAGAAAGAAAACAAAAGGATTTGGTATACTAAGTTACGATTTTGGAGATATGTATCCAAAGAACTCCCAATTATCATTTCTCACTTGAAACTTAGAAAATTGTGAATTAGGATACCAAAATCCTCCCAATCAAGAATTCCTACACCATAATGAAGGGAGACACCCATGAAGGATCAAATGATGAATTATAGTTGTTTTGTGTGTGCCTCCTTGGGTCACCCAACCTTGGAAAGCATCCAGACTGTGATCGATTTATGAGGCCAAAAATCTAAATGTCATGCTTGACTAAGGTGACTTAGTGGCCAAAATCTAGGTTTATCTACCCAAGGTGGTTATTTTGGGTTACAATCGCACTTCAGTAAGATTTTGAAAAGATTTTGGGAAATATCACCAACACTTTCAGGATATGCCCCCTTCACGCCTCATGATAATTGATTGTTCATCCCTTCACTAGTATCTCCTCAAATGGGTTGTGGTCCCATTGTCGAGTGATTTTTTGGAGTTCCAGTGCTATTTGAGAGGAAGGATGTTACGTCATATAGGACACGTGCATGTTTTTTTTATATTCCCCCTCGTGAAGTCATAAAAACCAACCAAACTATCAGTTACATTGTTATATTGTGTATGGTTGTCACCATTTGATTACATGCAGATTATGAATACATTGCTTTGGTAATTTATAAATAATTTATTCTATCAGTTCTTCTCATTATCACCATCACACATTCACACATAGTGTAGAATCATAGGGGAACCACAACATCCCGTCATTCTAGACATTTGAGAAATATCCCCTCAATTTTGGGAGGTGTCCCTCACTTGGTTGATACATCAACACAACCCTCACATACACTAGTAAGTGCCATGGTCCTAGGATCATCCTTTCTTGGATATACTCTATTGGGTACCAGTACCCAACATAACTCACAAACAATCCCTCCACCAAAATGAGGTAGAGCCCTACCTTCTTCACAAGGAATAAGCTCTCAACCATCCTCACAAGGAACATTTCACCAACCATTACATACAATGGTTGGTACTCCCCACTCCATTCCATACTTGGAATCTCTCAATAAACCATGTTTGATGAAACTAATGAATGATCCCATATTACATGACCCCACCTAGCCAAATATGCCCACTAAGATACCTTTTGATACTCCCAAGTTCTAAGGCAAGCCCATAGAAGACCCTGCCAATCACATTAGGTCTTTTCACCAATGTTGTTCTTCCAACAGTATCATGGAAGATTCCATTCACTTACGTATATTCCAGAAAACTCTCACTGGTCCCTCTACCAAGTGGTATGTGGATGAGAAAACTAGGTCCCACTCAACCTTTGAGACCTTGGCGAAAGCCCTTTTTTCAATTCCCAATGCATCACAACACTGGCTTGGAAATCCTATCAAATTTCAAAAAAACCTCAACCATCCATATAGTTGATGATATCCATGAATGATGAATAATAAGAAGTATTTTCAAAGCATATACCACCCCCCAACAACTACTAGACCGATTCCTCAGATCACTATTCCCCCTCCTCTCCAAAGATGTTGCCACTAACTTCCCCCAAACTGAAGACGAGGCCATCACCAAGGCCTAATAGTTTGGATTAATCTATGTACAGTCAGGGTACCTCTACACTATACTACCTCATGCTCCTCTCCCTTTACCATTCGGTCAAGAAAAACATGGAGCATCGTACACTACTGGTGGTTGATTGCGTCCATGGCCCATACTCACCCACACACTCAATTAGTACCCAATTTTTGGGCCAATACTTACCAACTACCATATGGGGGAATCACATACTACCCTCCCACAACACACCAACTATCATCCATGGTGTCCCCTCCTTCAATCATGGCACCACCAATACCTAACCCCTCCATTCTCCTAGTACTTGTGCAATAGGTGACCTCTTTACCGCCATCCTATTATACTCCCAACCCTATGGGGGGAATATCCACTTCATACAACCAATATGGACCTCCCGAAGTTAACCCTTACTACCCCTTCCCTATTCCCCATCAACTTTCTTCCCCAACACATGGGAAACAACAAGAAGGGGTAAATTTTATCCAACCTTCACCTATTCAACAAGTTCAATATTTTGAACAATTAGATACAAAAAATATCCCTACTAAATCCAAGGATAATCAATGAAAAGGGAAGAATATAAACCAAGGAAAAGTGGGCACCCCCCAACAACCAAATCCCACAACAGGGGGAAACCAAAACCAAGTCAACCAAAATCAAGTCAACCAAAATCCCCAAGGGGGAAATAACAATGGATAACCATGCCAAGGAAGGAATAATATTTGAGCCAACTTCCCTTGTGCATTATCTAGTGAGTACGGCCATTACACCCATCATTTTCCCCAAATACCCAATTTCAAATGAATGAAAGAAGATACAAACTTCAGCCTTCGATGCCTTAGACAGTTGCTCATGGTAGAAACTGGTTTTCCCCAAAGGACATACTCCTAGAGTGACGTAGCTTGTTGACGTCACTGCTGATGTGGCACTGACCAAGTGGTTTCCACATGTCACTTAGATTTGTGACTTAGGTATATCTAAAATTCCAACTGGACCTTGACACTTTTCACCATCTAAATGTGCCATGTGTCCTTGCTGACGTGGTCTTGCTTACATGGACTATGATGACATGAGATATCAATGTGTTTTCCACGTGTCTTACTTCATGACTTCGGAGCTTCGACATTCTGGTGAACTTACATGTTCTAAACCTTTTTTCATTGAAGTGGTCAGTGTTGAACTTCACAACAATTGGACCCACCTAGCCTAATCCAATGGTCATCATGCATTGTCTAGGTCTTATTGTCCTTATTCACTTCGAAAATTCGGGGCTCCGACCTTCAGGGGAATTCATATGTTCTTGGCTTCTTTTCACCAGACTGGTCAACATCGGATTTGACCTCTACTACGCAATGTTAATCTGATGACTATCATTGATCTCTACATGCTCCATAGATATGACGACTTACTTTTACTTTGTATCTTCGGCTTCGGTTAAAATCCCTTCATGCAAATTTCCTTCGGTCGATATTATCCGAAGTGGTTAATGCTGGGATGACCGTGCGTATGTCATTTCCAGGATTGACTATCCATGAATCTTAGTAGTCGATCTATTGGTCTAGATTTAATATAGATCTCACTATCCAAATAATTCCAAAATCTTCAACAGACTACCACGATTCTTCTCTTCTTTACGCAAGTTTGCTCTATGATCTGATAGTCGAAATTTGTCCCAAAAACTACATAAGAAGACATGATTCCTCCTCGATTATTTTGGAGTTTTACTATGGGGATTTCAATCCCGATAGCATTTCTGCAATGTGTTCTCCCTTCTGAGCTTCATGTTAATTTTCTTATGATCCCTATTCGACATTAATGACAATATCATACCACTGTGTCCAATAGGTGAGACATCAGGTAATGCATTGACTGTGGAGAATAGGGGAACACAAAAGGATAGAGGAAAGGGATCACAGAACCATGGGAATTCTAGGAAAGGAAGATGAAAATCCATACTATGAAAGATAGAGTGTTGGCATTGTGGGAAGAAAGGAAATTTGAAGAAAGACTGCAGATCCCCAAAGAAACAAAGAGATGAACAACAAGAGAAAAATCAAGAAGCAAATGTAATAGGTGATGTGTTAGAAGATGATTTGATTCTTTATGTAGATAATATCTTTGAGTCTTGGGTAGTAGGTTTAGGGGCTTCATTTCATGCCACACCCCATAGGAAACATTTTCTATATTATGTTCAAGGTGATTTTGGACAGGTTCATTTGGGTGATGATGCACCATGCAAAATTGTTGGAATGGGTAAGGTACAAATAAAGAAAAATAATGGAAACCAATGGTTATTGAAAGAGGTAGTACATGTACCAAACATAAGGAAAAATATAATTTCAATAGGGAAGTTGGAAAGTGAAGGTTGTATATCTATATTTATAGATAAGGCATGGAAGGTCACCAAAGGATCATTGATGATAGAAAAAGGAGAGAAGGTAGGCACATTGTATTTATATACTGGTAATACTGACTATTCTATCTATTTAGCTTCTATAGGAGTGGATACATCACTGTGGCATCATAGGATTGGACACATGAGTGAGAAGGGGATGTAAATACTTGACAAAAATAATTTGTTTCCAGATATTAAAGAAATTGATTTGCATTTATGTGAGCATTGTGTTTATGGAAAATAGAAGAGAGTGATATTTCTCACAGTCAAAAAAGAAAATAAGAGTGAAAGGTTAGAGATGGTGCATACAGATGTATGGGGACCAACTAAGGTATAATATCTTGGTGAATATCATTATTATGTTACTTTTATTGATGATTCAACTAGAAAAACTTGGGTTTATTGCATTCGACAAAAATCTGATGTTTTTTAATCTCCGACATTCAATGTTTCAGACTTATATCCCTATAAGGCTGAAGAAACAGGAGCTGGAAGTGACGAAAAGCCAGAGATCCAGTGGCAGAAGAAGATGTCGATGGCAGAAAAGCAACAAATGGAGCGTATACTTGACGAAAGGGTAAGCAAGAGGACCAGGCGAAAGCAATATTTTGAGTATCTAGTCAAATGGAAAAACCATCCAGTGGAGGATGCCAGCTGGGAGACAAAAGAAAAAATTCAAAAGCATGGACAGACCATGCAAGAGCTCATGGATAGGAGCCCATGAAATTTTTCAAGCCAGGGAGTATGATGCAGGAGCATCGCTACTACCAAAGCAAGCGTGGAGCAGCGCATGTGTTTTTAAACACATGACATATAAGCTTGATAAACTTTTTGCATTTTCATTAAAGATGGAGCGCCATATCCTTCAATGACCCTTTATGAAGGAGCACCTTTTGTATGTTGTAACAGACCTCGATTCGTACGCTCTTGTCTGAATTAGATAGGAGGCATTTAATAGATTTAATGCAGGTAGATAGGATTTTTATTTCCAGATTAGATAGTTTTAGAGTTTGAGAGGGAAAACGGATATAGACACCCTCGTTGTATCATTGTAACATTAGAATCAAGCATTCAGGAGAGAGGAGCAAGCAGAGGATTGTATGAAGAACACCCATGTACAGTTTTGAATTAATAGAAGAGAGTCTTTGATTCAGATTCATGGCTGGTGTTGTTTCTCTGTGTATCTTGTTAATGTGCTTATGAATGTTTGCTTTCTAGATATGCATTTGCTTTGTATATGATGTGCATGTGATTTCAGGGTTTGAAACTAGAGTCTGAAAGAGAATGAGTTTCAATTGTTTCTCTGTCTGAGCCAGGAGATTTTTGCAAGGTGTGCAGTTGAATTCATCTGCAAGGAGTTCGTTGATGAGGGCTCGATAGTTTAACTTTTGTTCTTGTTCGCCCAAAAGTTGATTTGGGTTATTAAATCCGTGCAAGGGAGACACAGGCTGAAGGGGAAGTCTCAGTGGTGTATCTGAGAAGAAAGAGCTAAGGACTGCTGCTGCAGGAAATGCGAAGAGTCTGAAGGATTCAACACGTGAGAAGTTGTTGAACGTCGAGCGCAAGGAGTGCACATAAATTCCTCTGAAGGAGTCAGAGTAAATAAGCTCAGGAGGTTTAGCACCTTTGTAATATAGTGAAGAGAACACAGGAGGATTGATCGAGGAAGGGTCACGTAGAGTCATAAGCACAGGTTGGGAGGACAATTTTCGACTGAAGCACTTAGCCACTTTTGAGAAATCTCCAAGAAGGAGGAATCGACGGTCAGGATTCGCCGATGGAAGCTACGAAATCCCGTCGACCGTCAGATCTCTGAAAGTTGCGCAGGGTTTAAGTCTGTAAGAGACAGAGGAGGAGTCCTGGAGGAGACATCGGGATTTTGGCATCATCGGGTTTTCATAAGGCTGAGAATCAAGACCTTGAAAGTCTCGAAATCCTGAGAAGGGATCTCAACCGTAGATCTTGACAGGACGCGTGGTAGGAGATTTGGACAAGTGGACGTTTGGGGCATCGGGTTCTCCAAAGGCAAGAAACTCTTTCATATAGGAATCATGATCCGTGATTTCCTGATTGGATCAGAGCCGTCCAAACAGCAAGGACACATGGCGAGAGATCCCGGAGAGTCGGAGTTTGGGATATCGGGGTTTCAGGAGTCGTAAAACACTTGCAGAACGAAATCGCGATCCGCGATTTCCTGATGCGGTCAGAGTCATTCAATCTGACGGACGCGTGTCTAGAGATCTGAAGGAGTCGGGGTTCGGCATTTCGGGACTTTTCGTGACAAGGAAATCACAGGAAGAGAAATCACGAAATCCTGAAACGCGATAACCACGCAGTCACAAGTGTCGAGTGGATAACATGTGTCAACATATCGGAGTTCGGGCATTTGTAAGTCCCGTGAACTTTGACCATGTGAATCGAGATATCCCGATAGGCGATTTCCCGACGGAGTGAGGCGAAGTGGAGGACATGTGTCAGCAGGTCAACCCTCGTGCTGGGAACCCATGCCAAGTGGCATCGGCACATCGTGAACTCGGTGGTTCGCGAGTTGGGGCTGCCAAGTTTAGCGTCAAGGTTGGTGAGGTCGCGAGAGGCAATACCTTGGCAACCATCGGTTAGCGTGTGGGCCAACGCACAATAAAGGAGGACAGGTGGCATCGGGGATCAGGAATCGGGGACACGAGAGGTAAGTGACTTACGACATCATAAGTTCTGATTTCCCGATGGGTAAAATCCCGACAAGAGGGTGGAAAACCTTGGTAATTACTCATCGGGTTTCGAGGATTGTGAGACTCGAGTGCAGGACTCTCGACCAAGCGAGGTCCGATTTCCCGATTTCAAGGAGGGAGGTCACAAGGAAGTGTTCTGTGGGTGATAAAGTCCCGAAAGGGATTTTGAAGAGCATTCTAGCTCTTCGGGCCAGTGAAGAAGAAGGTCCTGGTGGTAGCGGACGTACTCTGTGGAGTGCGGTCTGCATCAAGTGGTATCAGAGAAAGAAAATATCTTTGTTTTCTGTAACAGAGGAGAGAAGAAAATTTCACCATGCCTCCCAGAAGAGAGAGGCAATCGCTTGATCCAGAGGACAGGGATGTTCTAAGAAGAGGTAGGCCGGCAGGGAATCCAGAGATGGAGAGGCAGATATGAGATCTTCGGGCGAGACTGGAAGATATGGAAGTAGTGCAGAGATGCACAACAAATGCTGGAGATCTAAGTGACTTCGAAGGCGAAGCTGAAGCTGAACAGCAAGGAGAAGTTGCAACTGAAGATGCAGCCAATGAGCGGTTGATTAAGGCTATCACTCGAATGAGTTCAAAGACAAAAATGGACATTCCAACTTATGAAGGAAGTCTAGATGCAGAAGAGTTGTTGATTGGATTAGAGCTCTTGACACCTACTTTGATTATGAAGATATCGAAGAGGATAAGAAGGTAAGACATGCTGTCACGAAATTGAAGGGACATGCAGCATTATGGTGGGACGAGATTCAAGCAGATAGACGTTCCAAAGGCAAGCAAAAGATCAAAAGCTGGGATCGAATGATTGCAAAGATGAAGGTAAAATTCATCCCAAGGGACTATCAAATCACACTGTTCAGGAGAATGCAGAACCTGAGACAGAAGTTGATGACGGTGAAGGAGTATATGGAGGAATTTTACAAGCTCAACATTAGAGCAGGTCATCGGGAGAGCGATGATGAAAATTTTTCCAGGTATATGAATGGCTTAAGATACGATATCCAGGATGAGATGAGTATGACAACTATCAGAACAGTGGAGGATGCATATCATATGGCTTTGAAAGTTGAAGAAAAGTTGAGCCGTAAGCCAGCACATCGAGGTAGAGGTAAGAGTCAGCCGAGAGATAAATCAGTTGCACAAGACAGGCTCCAGAAATCTAAGGATGACTAGAAAAGACCTTAGGGTAAAGCTGAAAGAGGTGGAACCTCACAACGAGGGCCACATGCTGAACAGAGAAGGCAGCAAAATGATCAGCGAGGGGATTATGCTGATGCAACCACTCTTCCTCGTACTAGAGGTCGAGGTAGAGGAAGAGGAGGAATCATGACATGCTACACATGTGGGAAGAACGGGCACAAAGCGGTTGATTGTCCGGATAGAAAGAAGGATGGAGGAGAAGCGCACATCACCGAGGCATAGAGGCGAGCTGCTGATGTAGAAGACGCAAAATACAGAATGTCATTGATGATGTGTAAAGTTCTCTTAACACCCGAGAAGGAGGTGGAGGACATAGCTCAGAGAAGCAGACTGTTTAGAACCGCATGCAAGACCAAGGACAGGAAATGCAAAGTCATTGTGGATAGTGGAAGCATCGACAATCTCATTTCAACCGAGATGGTGGAGAAATTAGAGCTGGAAACAACTGATCACCCGAGTCCATATAAAGTTTCATGGCTACAGAAGGGACATAAGGTGAGTGTCACTAAACAATGCTTAGTTGACATTAAAATAGGAGGATATAATGACAAGATTTTATGTGATGTCATTCCTATGGATGTTTGCCATTTACTGCTAGGAAGACCATGGCAGTATGATAGAAACATGATTCATGATGGGAAGATGAATACGTATACCCTGGAGAAGAATGGGAGAACACATATGTTACTTACGATAAAAGATAAGGAGATGAAACTGGAAGTGAACAACAGGGTACTTCTCATGAGTGGGAAGGAGCTTCTTACAGAAGTTAAGAAGAAAGAAGATCCACAATTCTTTGTGGTCAGGAAACCAAAAATCATTTTGACCAGCACAAGAGTGGATGATTTGCCAGAAGAAATTCAGGAACTGCTGGAGGAGTTCGTTGATATAGTGGTGGACGAATTACCTCATTCGTTGCCACCAATGAGGAGCATAAGTCACCACATAGACCTTGTACCGGGAGCTAGTTTGCCAAACAAGGCTGCGTACAGGTTGACGCCTCAGGAGAACGAGGAGGTTAAGAAACAAGTCTAGGAGTTATTGGACAAAGGACTAGTCAGGGAAAGTTTGAGTCCATGTGCCATTCCAACGGTACTCAGCCCAAAGAAAGATGGAGGTTGGAGAATGTGCACCGATTCCAGAGCCATCAATAAAATCACCATCAGGTACAGGTTCCCATTGCCAAGAATGGATGACTTGATGGACTGTTTAAGTGGAGCCAATTTTTTTTCAAAGGTGGATTTGAAAAGCGGATACCATCAGATTCGCATGAGGGAAGGCGATGGATGGAAGACAACCTTCAAGACCAAAGAAGGGTTGTACGAATGGCTAGTCATGCCGTTTGGTTTGACGAATGCACCAATTACGTTCATGAGGTTGATGAACGAAGTGCTGGAAGAATTCATTGGTAAGTTTGTCATTGTTTATGTAGATGACATATTGATTTTCAGCAAGACAAAAAAAGAACATCTGAAGCATTTAGCTGCAGTAATGAAGAAGCTACTACAGGAGAAGCTACTGATCAACATGAGGAAATCTTCATTTATGAAGACAAAACTCATTTACTTGGGGTTTGTCATATCAGAAAATGAATTGAAGAAGGATCCAAGTAAAATGGAGGTAATTAAGAATTGGCCATCACCAAAAAATGTTTTTGAGGTGAGAAGTTTTCATGGACTGGCAAGTTTCTACAGGAAATTCATCTGAAATTTTAGCGGAATCAGCGCAGCGATGATGGACACAGTCAAGAAAAGACATAAAAAATTTCATTGGACTGAAGAGGCTGAGAAAATCTTCAATCTGTTGAAGCGTAAGATCACAGAGTAACCGGTGTTGGTGTTGCCAGACTTTCAGAATATATTCCAAGTGAAATGTGATGCGAGTGGCTTTGCCATAGGAGCGGTCTTAAGTTAGGATGATAGACCAATTGCTTATTTCAGTGAGAAGCTGAATGAGGCCAAGGAAAAATACTCCACATATGATAAAGAATTTTATGCCATCATACAGGCATTGAAAAAATGGAGACATTATTTGATTCCAAGGGAATTCATTTTATATAGTGATAATCATGCATTGCAGTATGTAACTCAGCAGGAGAAATTAAATCAGAGGCGTGTTAAATGGGTAGAATACATGCAGAATTTTACATTTCTTATCAAACATATTTCAGGAAGTGCTAACAAAGTGGCTGATGCTTTGAGCAGGAAATGTTTGTTTTTGTAGGAGTTCAAAGTCAAGACTTTAGGCTTTGATGATCTCAAGGAGATGTACGCAGGTGATGCAGATTTTGCAGAGCCGTATGGAGTAGCTGAGAACCCAGTTCTCATAGACAGAAGCCAGTGGATAGATTACAGGATCCAAGATGGATTGTTGTTTAGAGGAAATCAATTATGTATTCCAAATTTCTCCATGAGGTAGAACTTGTTGAAAGAAAAGCACAGCAGAGGCTTAGCAGGGCATTTTGGCCATGACAAAACATTCGCGAAGCTGAGCGAATCACACTTTTGGCTAGGGATGTGGTCAGAAGTTAAAAGGTTTGTTGACAGATGTAGAATTTTCCAACATTCTAAGGGCAGGAAGAAGAATGCAGGTCTTTATCATCCATTACCCATACCAGAAGGGCCACGGGAGGCGATCAGTATGGATTTTGTACTAGGATTGCCGAGGACACAACGAGCACATGATTAGATCTTTGTGGTGGTTGAAAGGTTTTCAAATATGGCACATTTTATCCCGTGTCATAATACCAGTGATGCGACTGACATCAAAAACTTGTTTTTCAAGGAGGTTGTTAGACTTCATGGACTACCGAAAAGCATAGTTTCGGACAGGGATACCAAATTCTTTGGACATTTCTGGAGGACACTCTGGAAGAAGATGGGAGCTAACTTAATGTCCAGTTCTTCCTATCATCCATAGACAGATGGGAAGACAGAAATAGTCAACAAAAGTCTAGGAGACTTGTTGAGGAGCCTAGTGATAGAGCACCACAACAGTTGGGATACCATATTGCCACAGGCAGAATTCGCTTACAATGATTCGATGAATCGAAGCACAGGGAAAATTCTGTTTGAAATAGTATACGGCAGACAGCTAAAGGGTGTTTTGGATCTGAGGGATTCAGAACAAATAATGACTCAGAGTGCAAGCGCTGAGGAATTCGCTGAAGACATGAGGGAACTTCACAGCAGGGTGAAGCAGCGATTGATAGAATTGAACCAGGAGTATAAGCGCAGAGTAGATCAGCATCGGAGGCAACTTCAGTTCGAAGTTGGGGATCTGGTTCTGGCACATCTGAGGAAGGAAAGGTTCCCAAGGGGAACATACAACAAGTTGAAAATGAAGAAAATTGGGCCATGTAGAGTCCTGAAGAAATTGGGAGAAAATGCTTATAAGATTGAATTGTCGGATGAGATCGGAATATCTCCAACATTCAATGTTTCAGACTTATATCCCTATAAGGCTGAAGAAACAGGAGCTGGAAGTGATGAAAATCCAGAGATCCAGTGGCAGAAGCAGATGTCGATGGAAGAAAAGCCACAAATGGAGTGTATACTTGACGAAAGGGTAAGCAAGATGACCAGGCGAAAGCAATATTTTGAGTATCTAGTCAAATGGAAAAACCATCTAGTGGAGGATGCCAGCTGGGAGATAGAAGTAGAAATTCAGAAGCATGGACAGACCATGCAGGAGCTCATGGATAGGAGCCCATGAAAGTTTTCAAGCCAGGGAGTATGATGCAGGAGCATCGCTACTACCAAAGCAAGCGTGGAGCAGCGCATGTTTTTTTAAACACATGACATATAAGCTTGATAAAAATTTTGAATTTTCATTAAAGATGGAGCGCCATATCCTTCAATGATCCTTTATGAAGGAGTTCCTTTTGTATGTTGTAACAGACCTCGAGCCATACGCTCTTGTCTGAATTAGATAGGAGGCATTTAATAGATTTAATGCGGGTAGATAGGATTTTTATTTCCAGATTAGACAGTTTTAGAGTCTGAGAGGGAAAACGGATATAGACACCCTCATTGTATCATTGTAACATTAGAATCAAGCATTCAGGAGAGAGGAGCAAGCAGAGGATTGTATGAAGAACACCCGTGTACAGTTTTGAATTAATAGAAGAGAGTCTTTGATTCAGATTCATGGCTGGTGTTGTTTCTCTGTGTATCTTGTTCATGTGCTTATGAATGTTTGCTTTCTAGATATGCATTTTCTTTGTATATGCTGTGCATGTGATTTCAGGGTTTGAAACTAGAGTCTAAAAGAGAATGAGTTTCAATTGTTTCTCTTTCTAAGCCAGGAGATTCCTGCAAGGTGTGCAATTGAATTCATCTGCAAGGAGTGCGTTGATGAGGGCTCGATAGTTTAACTTTTGTTCTTGTTCACCCATAAGTTGATTTGGGTTATTAAAGCGATGCAAGGGAGACACAGGCTGAAGAGGAAGTCTTAGTGGTGCATCTGAGAAGAAAGAGATAAGGACTGCTGCTGCAGGAAATGCGCAGAGTCTAAAGGATTCAACACGTGAGAAGTTGTTGAACGTCGAGCGCAAGGAGTGCGCATAAATTCCTCTGAAGGAGTTAGAGTAAATAAGCTTAGGAGGTTTAGCACCTTCATAATATAGTGAAGAGAACACAGGAGGATTGATCGAGGAAGGGTCACGCAGAGTCGTAAGCACAGGTTGGGAGGACAAGTTTCGGCAGAAGCACTTAGCCATTTTTGAGAAATCTCCAAGAAGGAGGAATCGACGGTCAGGATTCGCCGAGGGAAGCTGCGAAATCCTGTCAACAGTTAGATCTCTGAAAGTTGCGCAGGGTTTAAGTATGTAGGAGACAGAGGAGGAGTCCCAGAGGAGACATTGGGATATTGGCATCATCGAGTTTTCATAACGCTGAGAATCGAGACCTTGGAAGTCCCGAAATCCCGAGAAGGGATCTCAACCGTAGATCTTGACAGGACGCGTGGCAGGATATTTGGACGAGTCGACATTTGGGGCATTGGGTTCTCCAAAGGCAAGAAACTCTTTCATATAGGAATCGTGATCCATGATTTCTCGATTGGATCAGAGCCGTCCAAACAGCAAGGACATGTGGAGAGAGATACTGGAGAGTCGGAGTTCAAGATATCGGGGTTTCAAGAGTCGTAAAATGCTTGCAGAACAAAATCGCGATCCACGATTTCCTGAAGCGGTCAGAGCCGTTCGATATGACGGACGTGTATCCAGAGATCTGAAGGAGTTGGGGTTCAGCATTTCGGGACTTTTGGTGACAAGGAAATCATGGGAAGAGAAATCGTGAAATCCTGAAACGCGATAACCACGCAGTCACAAGTGTCGAGTGGAGAACAGGTGTCAACATATCGGAGTTCAGGCATTTGTAAGTCCCGTGAACTTTGACCACGGGAATTGTGATATCCCGATGCGCGATTTCTCGACGGAGTGAGGTGAAGTGGAGGACAGGTGTCAGCAGGTCAGCCCTCACGCGGGGAACCCACGCCAAGTGGCATCGGCACATCGTGAACTCAGAGGTTCGCGAGTTGGGGCCGCCAAGTTTAGCGTCAAGGTTGGCGAGGTCATGAGAGGCGATACCTTGGAAACCATCGGTTAACATGTGGGCCAGAGCACAATAAAGGAGGGCAGGTGGCATCGGGGATCGGGAATCGGGGACACGAGAGGTAAGTGACTTACGACATCGTAAGTTCCGATTTCCTGACGGGTAAAATCCCGACAAGAGGGTGGGAAACCTTGGTAATTACTCATCGGGTTTTGGGGATTGTGAGACCCGAGTGCAGGACTCTTGACCAAGCGAGGTTCGATTTCCCGATTTCAAGGAGGGAGGTCACAAGGAAGTGTTATGTGGGTGATAAAGTCCCGAAAGGGATTTTGAAGAGCATTCTAGCTTTTCGGGCCAGTGAAGAAGAAGGTCCTGGTGGTAGCAGACGTACTCTGTGGAGTGCGGTCCGCGTCAGATTCCCTTACAGTTCTGGGAAGTTATTGTAGATACTTTTGTTTACTTAATAAAAAAAGGACCTTCAATCTCTTTGGATGGTGGAATTCTAGAGGAGGAATGGATGGCTAAAGAGGTAACGTATTATTTTTTGAAGACTTTTGGTTGTGAAGCATTTGTCCATATTGATAAAGAAAATAAAACAAAGCTTGAGGAAAAATCCAAGAAGTGTACCTTTATCGGATACAATGTTAATGATTTTGGTTATTGCTTATGCGATTCTGAAAATCACAAAATAATTAGGAGTAGAGATGTCATATTCAATGAGAAGGTCATTTACAAAGATCAGTTGCAAGGAAAGAAACTGGAAAAAGAAAAACCAAAATACACAGTGCTTGATGAGATCACTAAAAAAGAAATTCCAAAGATACCAGAAAATAAAAATGTACAAAAACATGAGAAAAAGGTACCTCAAACTCCTACAAGTGTTTTTATATTATCTACCAGGTTAATTAGACCCTCTGAATGATACTCTCCTTCATTGTATTATTTATTGTTGACTGAATCTGGTGAACCAAAATGTTATGAAGAGGAAATGCAAGTAGACACTAAATAGAAGTGGGAGAAAGGCATGAAAAAGGAATTGGATTCCTTGGTAAATAACCAGACTTGGGACTTGGTTTAGTTTCCTAAAGGAAAAATATCATTGTAGAATAAATGGATTTACATGTTGAAGGAAGATGGAGGAAAAAAACGGTACAAGGCTAGAATTGTTGTAAACGGGTTTGCACAAAAGAAAGGTATAGATTTTGATAAAATATTTTCTCTTGTTGTTAAGATGAATTAAATTAGGACTATTTTAAGTCTTATTCCAGTAGAAGATTTGCATATTTAACAGTTAGATGTAAAAACAACTTTTCTCCATGGGGATTTGGAGGAAGAGATTTATATGCAGCAACCAGATGGGTATGATGTCAAAGGGAAGGAAAATTTGGTATGAAGGTTGAAGAAGAGATTTTATGGCCTAAATAAAGCTCCAAGGCAGTGGTATTTCAAGTTTTATAGGTTTATGTCTGAACAAGGTTATAGTAGATGTCATTCTGATCACTGTGTTTATTTTAAAAGGGTAGAAAATGGAACCTATAATATCTTGCTATTGTATGTAGATGACATACTTGTTGCCAAGTCTAATATGCAGGATGTAAATGTGCTTAAGAATAAATTAGATAATTAATTTGTGATGAGGGATTTGGGATAAAAATAAAATCCTTGGTATGATAATAACAAGAGACAGGAAAATTCGCAAATTGACATTGTCTCAAGGTGAGTACATAGAGAAGGTGTTGGAGAGGTTTATAATGAAAAATGAAAAATAAGTTAATACACCTTTGGCCAACCATTTCAAATTAACTAAGGAAATGTGCCCCAAGACAGAGGAGGAGATAGAATACATGTCTAGGGTCCCTTATTCATCAACAGTTGGCAGCTTGATGTATGTGATGGTATGCACAAGACTAGATATTTCACATGCAGTGGGAGTTGTGAGTAGGTATATGAAAAATCCAGGTAAAGAACATTGAGAGGCAGTAAAGTGGATTCTTAGGTATTTGAGAGGTACTTATACACATGAATTATGTTTTGGAGGTTCAGACATTGTTCTATAGGGATATGTTGATTCATATATGGCAGGTGATAAAGATAGAAGGAGGAGCACAACAAGGTATGTTTTTACAGTAGGTGGAACAACAATAAGTTGGATTTAAAAACTAAAAAAGGTTGTTTCACTTTCAACAATAAAATCAAAGTATGTTTCTGCTACAAAGGCTAGTAAAGAAATGATTTGGTTAGAGAGGTTTATGGAGGAATTGAGAAAGAAGTAGGAAAATAGCAGTTTGTACTATGACTGTGAGAGTGTTATTTATCTTCCAAATAACTCATCCTTCCATTCAAATACTAACCATATACATCTCGGGTAACATTTCATACGATATTTCTTAGAAGATGGACATTTAAATTTGGAAACGATACATAGTAGCCAGAATCTTGCAGACATGTTAACAAAGGGAGTAACCAAGGAGAAACTGAGTTCCTTCTCAGTTTTAGTTGGTCTTCAAGCATGAAGGTGAAGATGAGAAATTTTTCAGGTCCAAGGTGGAGTATAGTCCAGAAGATACAACAAAAGTGGTGTTGTTTTGATCAGTCTCTGATGCAGGAGCATCGCCAACACATCAAGCGAGCGAGCGCGAAAGCGGAAGACAACTAGACAAGCTAGCAAATTTATTTTTGAATTTAACCTTGAAACTATTGTGCGAACATTAATATGAAGATTTAATGAATTGAAATTTGTATATTGTAAATGGACCTTGAGTGGATAGCCCTCGTCCTTTAGTAGGTAGACGACATTTAATATAGTTAATCCAGGTAGATAGGATTTTAATTCTAGACTAGACAGTTTTAGAAAGAAGGAGGGAGAACGGATATAGACACCCTCATTGTGCATTGTAACATTATGAATTCAAGAATAGATAGAGCATTCAGAAGGGGAGAGCATGCAGAGAGTTGTGTAAAGACACCCATGTACAGACATTTGAATTAATAGAAGAGTTCTGATTCAAATTCATGGTTTGTGTTGTTCTCTGTGTGTTTGATGTTGATATGCTCAATTAATGTTTTCTTCCTTTTATACATTTTCTTTCATATGCTATGTATATGATTTCATGGTTGAATTGAAGTCTGAAGGGGTGAAGGAATGAGTTACAATTATTTCTATATTTGGGCCAGAGGATTCCTGCAAGGAGTGCAGTCGAATTGTCCGCAAGGAGTGCATTGACAAAGGGCTCAAATAGGGATAACTTTGATTCTCGTTCACCCAGAAGTGAGTCGGGTTACACGAGTCGTGCAAGGAGTGCGTAGGCTGAGTAAAAGACTCGGAGTTGTGAACCTGAGAAAATATTGGAGGACTATTGCTACAGGTGTGCGCAGAGTCAAAGAGACTTCAACACTTAGCCGTGATTGAAGATTCGCCACAAGGAGCGCGAGAAAATGGTTTCTTTTGAAGGACTTGGAGTCATGGGGAAAAGATCAGGAAGGATAGGCCTTCGAGGTTGTCGAAGGACAGCGTAGACAAATTTTTCTTGGAAGGCTTGCAAGAAGTGTTGCAAGTTACGCGCAAGTGGATGGGTTCCACAGAGGAACACTTCGTCATTCTGTGGATTATGAAAGGAAGAACGGACGATCGAAATCCTCCGAGGAGATTTTGTGAAGTTCCGAGGACCGTTAGATCTTGTGAAGGTGCAGGGAGGTTACGGCGAGAATGCCGGAAGGTTCAAGCTCAGGAGGGGCAGAGCCGTTGATCAGGACCACGAGGGTTGTCAGATTTCACACGTGAAATTGGGTATTGGGGTTTCGTGAGTCGAAGCTCCAAATTCTGGCATCAGGAATCGCGATATTGCGATACGCGATATCCCGACAAGTCGACAGATAGTATGTGGGCCACAGGAAGTTAGTGGGGATAGGTGGCACACCGTATCGGCACTCAGGGAAAGTAAAGTCCCGAATCCATTGACACTAGGATTCACAATGCCGCGAAGTTTGAAGTCTCGATAGAGGTGACGGGACCGTTGAATAGTCAACCCGCGAGTGCATTGGAGTTTCGGCGCATCGGGGTTCGGAAGTCGGTAAATCGAGTGGTTCGATATTGCGAGTAGCGAAATCGTGATAAGGAAAGTTCTGATAGGAGGAAGTCAGCATTGACTGGCCACCGGGTCTCGGGGATTCGAGAACCCAGTGATCGACCATTAGACTCACGAAGTCGCGAGTTCTGATTCCCCGATAAGTAAAAAACAAAAGAGGGGGAATCACGCGAAGTGTTCTGTGGGTGCGTATTTCCCGAAAGGGAAATAGAAGAGCTATTCAAGAGTTCTTCAGGTCAAGAAGAAGAAGAAGATCCTATGAGTGGGCGTGCCTGTGGGTGCGGTTGCGTCAGAGTGGTATCAGAGCACAGAAAGAGTCTTTTCTTTCTGTAGCAGAGAAGAAGGAATTTCACCATGCCTCCAAGGAGAGAAAGACAGTCACCCGATCCAGAGGATAGGGAGGTGCGAAGAAGAGACAGGCAATTAACCAATCCTGAAATGGACAGACAAATGTGTGATCTCCGAGCATGACTCGAAGACATAGAGACAACGCAAAGATGCACAACCGGTGCAGGGGATCTCAGTGATTCCGATAGCGAGATTGAGGCTGAACGAGAGGAGGAAGTTGTAGCCGAAGACACATCAAACGAACGTTTGATCAAAGCTATTTCTAGGATGGGTGCAAGAGAAAATATGGACATTACAGTTTACGAGGGAAATCTGGATGCCGAAGAGCTACTTGATTGGATTAGAGCTCTAGACACCTACTTCGACTATGAAGAGGTCGAAGAGGATAAGAAGGTCAGGCGTGTTGTCACGAGATTGAAGGGACATGCAGCATTATGGTGGGATGAGCTACAAGATGACAAACACTACAAAGGAAATAAGAAGATCAAGAGCTGGGATCGAATGATTGCGAAGATGAAGGTGAAATTCATCCCAAGAGACTATCAAATTACTCTGTTCAGGAGGATGCAGAACCTGAGACAGAAGCTGATGACAGTGAAAGAATACACTGAGGAATTCTATCAACTGAACATCAGGGCAGGTCATCGGGAGAGCGATGATGAGAAGGTTGCTAGATATCTGAAGGGCCTGAGATATGATATCTAGGACGAGATGAGCATGGTAACCATCAGAAATGTGGAGGATGCCTATCAGATGGATTTGAAAGCTGAGGAGAAGCTGAGGCGTAAGAAAAGTTAGAGGGGCCAAGGCATAAGTCAGCCCAAAGGCAAAGTAGTTGCCTAGGATAAATACCAGAAGCCCAAGGAGGAATGGAAGAAGCCTCAGGTTAAATTTGAGAGAGGTGGAACCTCACAGAGAGGGCCATATGTTGAACAGAGAGGGCAGCATACAGAGCAGAGCGGAGGATATGTTGACAACAACACTTTTCTTCGAACCAGAGGTAGAGGAAGAGGAAGAGGTGGAGTAATCACATGCTTCACATGCGGGAAGAATGGGCACAAGTCTTACGAGTGTACAGAGAAAAGGAAGGAAATTGGAGAAGATCACATCACCGACGCACAGAGGCGGGATGTTGAGGCCGAAGACGCAGAAGGTGGAAGGTCATTGATGATGCGAAAAGTTCTCTTAACACCTGAGAAAGAGGTAGAAAGTTCATTCCAAAGGACCAGAATTTTCAAAATAGCTTGCAAGACCAAGGATAGGGTGTGCAAGGTCATCGTGGATAGTGGTAGCACATATAACCTCATTTCAACCGAGATGGTAGAGAAGCTGGAGCTGGAGACGACTGATCATCCAAGCCCATAAAGAGTTTTGTGGCTACAAAAAGGACATTAGGTAACTGCTACTAAACAATGCTTGGTTGAATTCAAGATAGGAGGATATAATGATAAGATTCTATGTGATGTCATTCCTATGGATGTATGTCATCTATTGCTGGGTAGACCATGGCAATATGACAGAAATGTGATTCATGACGGGAGAATGAACACATATACCCTGGAAAAGAATGGGAGAACCCATATGTTGCTTCTGATAAAGGATAAGGAGGTGAAGCTGGAAGTAAGAAACACAGTACTTCTCATGAGTGGGAAGGAACCTCTTACTAAGGTTAAGAAGAAAGAAGATCCACAATTGTTTGTGGTCAGGAAACCGAGGATTGTTCTGACTAGCACCAGAGTGGATGATTTACCGGATGAAGTTCAGGATCTGCTGGAAGAGTTCGCTGACATCATAGTGGACGAATTACCTCGTTTGTTTCCATCGATGAGGAGTGTGAGTCATCACGTTGATCTCATACCAGGAGCCAGTTTTCCAAACAAAGTCGTGTATAGACTGACGCCGCAGGAGAATGAGGAAGTTAAAAGGCAAGTCTAGGAGTTGTTAGACAAAGGATTGGTCAGGGAAAATTTGAGTCCGTGTGTTGTTCCAACAGTACTCAGTCCGAAGAAAGACGAAGGCTAGAGGATGTGTACCGACTCAAGAGCAGTTAATAAGATAACCATCAGGTACAGATTTCCATTGCCGAGGATGGATGATTTGATGGATTGCTTAAGTGGAGCAAAGTACTTTTCAAAGATTGATTTGAAAAGCGGGTATCACTAGATTCGCATGAGAGAAGGCGATGAGTGGAAGACGGCCTTCAAAACCAACGAAGGACTATATGAGTGGCTTGTTATGCCATTTGGTTTAAAAAATGCACCAAGTACCTTTATGAGGTTGATGAACGAAGTCCTGAGGGAGTTCGTCGGGAAGTTCGTCATTGTGTATTTGGATGACATACTGATTTACAGTAAATCAGTGGTAGAACACTTGAAGCATTTGTCTATAGTGATGAAGAAGTTATAACAAGAGAAGTTGTTGATTAACATGAGGAAATATTCATTCATGAAGAAAGAGCTCATTTACTTAGGATTTGTTATTTCAGAGAATGAATTGAAGATGGATCCAGATAAGGTGTAAGTGATCAAGAATTGGCCATCACCGAGAAATATTTTTGAGGTGAGAAGTTTTCATGGTTTGGCTAGTTTCTATCGGAAATTCATCAGGAATTTCATTGGAATTAGCACAACAATGATGGATACAGTGAAGAAAAGACATAAATCTTTCCACTAGATAGCAGAGGCTGAGAAGAGCTTCAATCTGTTGAAGCGGAAGATCACAGAACAACCAGTTTTGGTGTTTCCAGATTTCCAGAAGACATTTTAGGTGAAATGTGATGCAAGCAGATTTTCCATAGGAGCAGTCTTGAGTCAGGAAGATAGACCGATTGCATACTTCAGCGAGAAGCTGAATGAGGCAAAGGTGAAATACTCCACATACGGCAAGGAATTTTATGCTATCATACAGGCACTGAAGAAGTGGAGGCGTTACTTGATCCCAAAGGAACTTGTTTTATATAGTGATAACCATGCATTACAGTTTGTGACTCAATAGGAGAAGTTGAATCAAAGACATGTAAAATGGGTAGAGTATATGCAAAATTTCACATTTGTGAGTAAACACATTTCGGGTACTGCTAACAAAGTGGCTGATGCTTTGAGAAGGAAATGTTTTTTGTTGCAGGAATTCAAAGTCAAAACATTGGGTTTTGATGATCTCAGGGACATGTACGCAGGTGATGCAGATTTTGCATAAGCGTATGAAGCAGCTGAGAATCCAGTTCTCAGAGACAGAAGCCCTTGGATAGACTACATGATTCAGGAGGGATTTTTGTTCAAAGGCAATCAATTGTGCATTCTGAATTGCTCCATGAGGAAGAATCTGTTAAAGGAGAAACACAGTGGTGTATTAGCAGGACATTTTGGTCATGACAAAACATTCGCGAAGCTGAGCGAATCATACTTTTTGCCGGGAATGTGAGAAGATTTCAAGATATTTGTAGACCAATGTAGATTTTTCTAGCATTCAAAGGGAAGGAAGAAGAATGCAGAATTCTATCAGTCATTGCCCATACCAGAGAGGCCATGGGAGGCAATAAGCATGGATTTTGTATTGGGTTTGCCAAGGACGCAAAGGGGTGTTGATTCCATCTTTGTGGTAGTGGACAGGTTTTCTAAGATGGCGCATTTTATCCCATGCCAGAAAACTAGTGATGTGACTCACATCACAAATCTATTTTTCAAAGAGGTCATTCGACTTCATGGATTGTCGAGAAGTATAGTTTCAGACAGAGACACGAAATTCATAGGGCATTTTTGGAGGACCTTATGGAAGAAGCTGGGGACTAATTTGACATTTATTTTATCTTATCATCCTTAGATGGATGGACAGACAGAAGTGGTCAACATAATTTTGGGAGACTTGCTGAGAAGCTTGGTGACAGAGCATCACAGCCAGTGGGATAGTATATTACCACAGGCAGAGTTTGCATACAACGACTCAGTGAATCAGAGTACAGGAAAAAGTCCATTTTAGGTTTTCTATGGGATGCAGCCGAGAGGAGTTTCTGAACTGAGGGATTCAGAACAGACTGCTACTAGCAACGCTAGTGCAGAAGAATTCGCAGAGACAATGAAAGAACTTCACAGCCAGGTGAAGCAGCGACTACTAAATTCGAGCCAGGAGTACAAGCGAAGAGAAGATCAACATCAGAAACAACTTCAGTTTGAGGTTGGTGATCTAGTTCTGGCACATTTGAGGAAAGAAAGGTTTCCGAAGGGAACATACAATAAGTTAAAGATGAAGAAAATCGGACCATGCAAGGTCTTGAGAAAATTTGGAGAAAATGCTTATGAGATCGAGTTACCGGATGGGATCGGAATATCTCTGATATTCAATGTCGTAGATTTATATCCATATAGAAATGGAGAAGTAGAGACTGGAACTGAGCATCCAGTGATCCAGTGGGTGAAACAATTGCCAGTTGTAGAGAATCCACAAATGGAGTGCATACTAGACAAGAGAATGGGTAAGAAGACCAGGAGGAAAGAATACTTCGAGTATCTGGTCAAGTGGAAGAATCATCCATTTGAAGATGCCAGTTGGGAGACTGAAGCGGAAATATAGAAGCATTGACAGACCGTGCAATATCTCATGGACAATATCCCATGAAAATTTTCAAGTGAGGAAGTATGATGCAGGAGCATCGCCAACACATCAAGTGAGCGAGCGCGGAAGCGGAAAACAGCTGGACAAGCCAACAAATTTCTTTCTGAATTTCAGCTTGAAACTGTTGCGCAAACATTAATATGAATATTTAATGAAGTGCTCTTTGTATATTGTAAATGGACCTTGAGCGGATATCCCTCGTCCTTTAGTAGGTAGACGACATTTAATATAGTTAATGCAGGTAGATAGGATTTTAATTCTAGACTAGATAGTTTTAGAAAGAAGGAGGGAGAACGGATATAGAAACCCTCATTGTGCATTGTAACATTATCAATTCAGGAATAGATAGAGCATTCAAAAGGGGAGAGCACGCAGAGAGCTGTGTAAAGACACCCATGTACAGACATTTGAATTAATAGAAGAGTTCTGATTTAAATTCATGGTTTGTGTTGTTCTCTATGTGTTTGATGTTGATATGCTCAATTAATGTTTTCTTCCTATTATGCATTTTCTTTCATATGTTGTGTATATGATTTCATGGTTGAATTGAAGTCTGAATGGGTGAAGGAATGAGTTACAATTGCTTCTATATTTGAGCCAGAGGATTCCTGCAAGGAGTGCAGTCGAATTGTCTGCAAGGAGTGCATTGAAAAAGGTTTCAAATAGGGATAACTTTGATTCTTGTTCACCTAGAAGTGAGTCGGGTTACAGGAGCCGTGAAGGAGTGCGCAGGCCGGGTAAAAGACTCAAAGTTGCGAACCTAAGAAAATCTTGGAGGACTGCTGTTGCAGGTGTGCGCAAAGTTGAAGAGACTTCAACACTTAGCCGTGATTGAAGATTCTTCGCAAGGAGCGCGAGCAAATGGTTTCTTTCTGAGGACTTGGAGTCATGGGGAAACTCTCAGGAAGGATAGGCCTTCGAGTTTGTCGAAGGATAGCGTAAACAAATTGTGCTTGGAAGGCTTGCAAGAAGTGTTGCAAGTTACGCGCAAGTGGACGGGTTCCACAGAGGAACACTTCGTCATTCCATGGATTATGAGAGGAAGAACGGACGGTCGAAATCCTCCGAGGAGATTTCGCGAAGTTCTGAGGACCGTTAGATCTTGTGGAGGTGCAAGGAGGTTACGGAAAGAACGCCAGAAGGTTCAAGCTCAGGAGGGGTGGAGCCGTTGATCAGGACCACGAGGGTCGTCGAATTTCACATGTGAAATTGGGTATCGGGGTTTCGTGAGTCGAAGCTCCAAATTCTGGCATCAGGACTCGCGATATTGCGATACGCGATATCCCAACAAGTCGATGGATAGTATGTGGGCCACAGGAAGTTAGTGGGGGACATGTGGCACACCGTATCAACACTCGGGGAAAGTAATGTCCCGAATCCATTGACACTAGGATTCGCGATCCCGCGAAGTCCAAAGTCCTGATAGAGGTGACGGGACCGTTGAATAGTCAACCCATGAGCGCATCGAAGTTTCGGCACATCGGGGTTCGGAAGTTAGTGAATCGAATGGTTCGATATCGTGAGTAGCGAAATTGCGATAAGGAAAGTTCTGACAAGAGGAAGTCAGCGTTGACTGGTCATCGGGTCTCGGGGATTCGAGAACCCAGTGATCGACCATTAGACTTGCGAAGTCGCGAGCTTTGATTCCCTGATAAGTTAAAAAAAAAGAGGGGGAATCACGTGAAGTGTTCTATGGGTGCGTATTTCCCGACAGGGAAATAGAAGAGCTATTCAAGATTTCTTCGGGCCGAGAAGAAGAAGAAGATCCTGTGAGCGGGTGTGCCTACGGGTGCGGCTGCGTCAGACTCCAAGTGGGAGATTGTTGGTTGTGGAGGTTGATTATCTTCTTCATTCATAGGTTTGCTTCAACTATGCTTGGACCCCATTCTCTAACAGTGGGGTGTGGAGGGGATTTACTTGTAAAATATTATAATTTCATAGTCAATCTAGACCATTCATTATAAGGTCACAAATCTGATAGTAGAATTTATTTTTAGGGTTTTTTTCCCTTGAAGGAAACCCTCTCTTATGAGGTAATTGTATTGTGGTTGTGTATTATCATGAATGTTGTATTCTGAGAAAGGATACTATGAGAGAAATAAGATAAAGTTACAGTGGTTGAGTTTTACATTGTATCACTTAATTTTGTTGGATAATAAAAATGAAGGACCTAGAAATTTCTTTGGTGGATGTATCCCACACTAGGTGAACCACATATATCTGTGTCTCTATTTTATTGTGTATCTTCTATGTTTTATTTCCACATTCATTTTATTGTATTGCTCTGTAATCCTATTTTTCTAACATGAAGTATTATTCAAGTTATGACAGTGCTCCATAAGACCTGGAACCTAAAAATAATAGAGCTCTCAGACTTAAATATTCCAAATATCAACTTGTTAAAGGAATCATGTTAAAAATAACTACGATTCCATCCTCTTAAGATTCTTAGAGAAATATAATGCATAAAATCTTGTAGTAGAAATACATGATCGACCAGATAGAGGAACTTTCAGAGGAGATATCACAACACACAAAATTCTTAGGCCAAGTTAGTATTGTCCCACCATGTTTATAGATTCTTATGCATATAAAAGGAAATGTAAAGAATGTTAGAAATTAACTGAAATGGAGAAGAAACCTATATTCCTCCTTCATCCTATCTCAATTGAATTCCCATTTTAGAAATGGGGTTTATATGTAATTGTGGAAATTAATTCCAACTCATCCCACCTCCACAAGTACATTCGGAATACAACAAACTATTTTACATGTTGGACAGAAGCCATACCTCTCAAAGTGGTAAATGAAAATCAGGTGATATCCTTCCTTGAATCTCACATTGTAACCGGGTTTGGTGTTCCTGAATATTTTTTGTTTCATAATTATAAGTACTTTTATTCATTAAAAATAATGGAATATGCTCTTGAAAATAACATCAAAATTAAATATGTAGCGAATTATTATCCCCAACGAAATGGTATAGTAGAATCTAGTAACAAAAATATGACTACAATTCTCAAAAATAATGTAACAAGCCTTCAGATAAACTATCATTTATCCCTACCAAATTCCCTATGGAATAACAAAGTAACACCAAAATATTCCATAGGGAAATCTCCTTTCTCCCTAGTATATGGACATGAAGCTATTTTTCCAACTCATACTTTCCTTCCTTCTTTGAAATTATCTCAGGATGTCCAAGAAGAAGAATGTCTCATCATGCAACATAAACTAAATAATATCTCCAAACTAGAGTAAGAAAGAGAAAAATCCAAGAGAAAATTAACTCAACACCAATAATTGATAAAGAATTGGTTTGATAAAACCTTTGTTGATAGTAAAGATTTCCAGGAGAGATATCTAGTTCTCAAGTGGGACAAAGCAAATGAAATGAAATGAAAACACACTAAGTTCCAACAATTATGTCTAGGCCCATATTAGATTTATGAAAATATTGGGTTGAAAACCTTCGTACTTAAAACATTGGAAAGGGAGATCAAGGAGCTCATTGTCAATGGTTGGATTATCAAGAAACATTTCTCCTAATAACCTAGGGTGACCTAGCTTTGTACATACTAGGTCACTTTGATTTATGTTTTTCTTTCAAGTCTTGTTGCAATCCCTTTAGAATTATAATGTATGTTTCTATTAGTCCTTTTGATTAGTTTCTTATATTGTTTTTTATTTCACTTCCCTAAATAGGAAATCATTAATTCATGCTCACTATTCTTGTGTAGCTTCCAACATAACAGTAAGACTTCATAGTGTATTAAATTCATGTTCCCTTGTAAGTGGCCATCGAATGATCAGAATTCAGAAATAAACCTTACACAAATAAAAAATATTCATAGAAGAAAGGGAATGGTGAGACTTAATAGAAGTTCAATGGTCTCGATCAGTCTTGAGGAAACCTAAGGTTGTGAGAAGTAATGTTGGCCTAGTTATTTCTAAAAATAAAATCTATCTCCTTTGTGATCATTCTCATACTAAACTTGAGGGATTTAATAGTGAATATAAGTTGAAAACCAAAGGTGTCCTTTGAGGAATATCCATGATATTCTTTCCACTCCACTTAAACAAAGTAATCAAACCCGAACTTTCCCTGGGTAGAACCATAAGGGAAAAAGTATTGAATTTCCTAGCATATCAAAGAAAATATCATTTCACCCCACTTCCTTAACACCTAATCTGCAAAATAAATGTTTATATTAAAAATCTATAAGGGTAAATCTAGAGAAAGAATTTTAAGGAAGTTGAAAGTGTTATAAAATTGTGTGAGGAGTAAAAGTAAACTCGTTGGGGCTATGGAAACTTGCTTGCAATAGGGCCATTCTTGTATGATATTGAGAAAAAATTTCAGGGCTATGGATGCTCTCTAGCAGCAAAGAAATTCCTAGAGAAGAGAGATAAGGACAACACATTGACATAAATTCGGTCACCAATACCCCTTTTTGGTGTTACACCCTTTCAAGGTTCATGCACATGTTCTGAAATTAAAAGAATCAAAATCATTCGATTTGACATAAATTGCTCAAGGGAACATATATAATTTGTCATAACTTCCCTATCTTTCACTCATAAAATCTAGATGATGTGGGATCCACGATATAGGAAAACCTGTAATTTATACATACCAGGACCTGAATAACTATAACAACTTGAAGGTACATCTTAAGGTAGATACAACTTCTTCTTCCCAGTAAGTTGTCATTTGTTGTACCCCCCACAACCACCCATTGAAATTCCTTGTCCTAGGGAATTCCAATGGGTCCTCTTCTCAAAATTTTAAGCAAGGATATTTTCTCAATACTGACATATCTAGCTACATGCATAGGAACTACTATTATCTCTATGTAGTCCCAACTTATTGAAGGATAACTACACTAGTCATAAATCCTTTTAAGTTTTCTTAAGAGTCTCATTATCCCATTCCCTTAATACAAAACTAGTTATAACTTCCTTTTAAGGGAATTTCCCCAGTTGATAGATCAAATTTGTGTCTATTTAACCAAGTCCAGGGGCTATAAGGACTTCACTATTCAGCGATTCCTAATATGAAAATACAAGCATGTATCTAGAAAAAACTCTCCTGAAGTATCAATGTCGAAAGGATTATCAGATCATTCATATAAGGAAAATGTCATTAGAGAGTATGTCATGCAAATTGTTGTAATAACATCCAAAAGTCCTATCAAAATTTCCTTTATCGCCCCTTCTCCCATTGGAGAGAATAGTATGGAATGCCCAACGTTTATCCTAAATGGTTTCTTTCGATAAGATTTTACCGATACCCAATGGTTCTCTTTAACATTCATCCGCGACACCGTGGGCCCCTATCGAATTAAGATTGGCCCTAAGGAAACAAAAAAAGGAAGTATAAGTCATGAACACGTGGTTTAATCCCTTAGGTGTCCATTTACACTATTTTCATTATAACCTCATGAATGCCACATCCCATTGGCCAACGTAACTACAAAAGATGCTTAAATACCTATGCACATAGCTCCTTTCCTTTGAAAACATGAATCTTGAGGTGTTGAATATTCCTTTGGGGAATCCCCATCAAACAAACGATAATCATGTACACTTGTTACTTCTGAAGATTGAACTTTTTGAATACCATTTCTCTCGAAGGATCACCTTTTTTGAAGATTGAACTTTTCGAAAACCATTTCTCCCAAAACATAGTTACCAACGTAATGAGAAGTTCTTGTTTTTTGGGGGGTCAAATTTTTTACCTTGTTTTGAAAAGTTATCGGTAGCAACCCCCTCCATTTTTAGGTTGTTTTTTGATATTTTAAATCTTCTTTTTTTGTTTGTTTGTTAATGTGGCCGAACCTGTTGGCATTGGGATTAACCTGTGTCTTGAGAAACAGCGACTCAGGGGCATCTAAGCCATCAAAATCACCCGGGGATCGCACTCGGCCTGAGCCACACCAACCCTTAACATGGTTGGATTTTTTGTCCCCGCAGGTTTCGAACCGATGACTTTTCAACACAGAGTGGCTT